>RJWK010042931.1:0-18963 GCA_004363435.1 Platanista minor
GGCCGCCCTCATTCACCGCGTCGGCCCGTCTGGGCGCCCCGGGCCTAGTGGTCTCCCCGGCTTAGACGTGGTGCGGCCCCGGGGGCGGGCGACCCTCGGCGGCTCAGCCCGGTCCCGGTGGCCGCTGCTGGTTCCGTCCTTGTACAGACCGCCCTTACCGTGCTTTGCGTTATGAACCTGGCGGTGCGTTTCGCGAGGCCGCCCCTGCGGCCCTTCCTCTCGCAATTCGTAGCTACGTCGCTACCCGTCTGCTTTCGGATAACAACGGGCTCCGCCGCGGAAGCTCGTGACTTTGTTTTTTTAAATCACAACCATCGGTTCTAAAGGCAATAAGAATGTGAAAAGCCCGGGGCTGGTTGTGATTGGTGAACAAAATCTCCGGTGATACAAGGTTTGCTCCCATATATAAATTATAGAACAACACCTATAACTACAGAACATTTCAGCTGTTGAAATTTCTGCAGAAAAATAACCTGTTGCAAATGGGAAACTACCAGAGCTTACAGATCTGAATGTCTCCTGGCACCAGGCAAATAATTTCGATGCCAGTAACGGAGTTGGGGGGGGAACCTAGGCCGCCTAGGGGGTAACCGGACACTTTGTGACGTTGTCGGGCGCCTAACCACTTTTTTCTTTTTAAGTCTTTCTTTTTTAAAATGTTTAATAAGTGACACTTTTGAAAACAGCAGAGTAGCTTCCGAGGGCCTTAGCTCGACATCCAGAGCTGTAAAGGACGCCAGGGTATAGAACAGTTTTCTTCTCAATGTCCTAAAACCCCTTAACAGGGTGCCACCCTATCCTAGCACTTAGCATTCGGTAAGCAAGGTCACCTTTGTTGATTGGCAACAAATTGGTTAAATATAAGTATTTCCGGTGGCTAGTGGTGTAACTTCAACCAGTGTTGAAGGTGCTTTTCAATCCTCTTTTAATTAGTAAAGTGAAAGGAAACTGTGCTTTCGGTGTATCATTCTACATATTAGAATATCAAGTTAGTGGAAGTGATCAACAAAATTTTCTCATTGACTCATGGCATATTTTAATGTGAAAAGTAATTTTTAAGAGCGTTATGATTTTCATTACATCTGATACATCACTTTACAGATGAGGAAACTTGCTCAGTGTCTAGTGCAGCCCCCTGGTTTTACAACGGGGCACCTGAGGCTGAGGGAGGAGTCTGGAGGCCTGACTTCCTGAAAATTGTATAATTAATAGTTGCCGACCCAGATCTTGAACGCTTGATTCCTTGTCCAGTGCTCCGTCATTGTGATTTGCTGCAGCTTCCCAAGCATTCTTTGAGCACCAGGATTCTCAGAACTGTTGAGTCTCTGGCCAGGTTTGGTCTTTGGATGCATTCAAAGATTCTTTTTTTTTTTTTTAATAAATTTATTTATTTTTGGCTGCATTGGGTCTTGGTTGCTGCACGCGGGCTTTCTTTAGTTGCAGCGATCAGGGCTACTCTTCGTTGTGGTGCGCAGGCTTCTCATTGCGGTGACTTCTCGTTGTGGAGCACGGGCTCTAGGCCCACGGGCTTCAGTAGTTGTGGCACGGCGGTCTCAGTAGTTGTGGCTCGTGGGCTGTAGAGTGCAGGCTCAGTAGTTGTAGCGCAGAGGCTTAGTTGCTCCGGGGCATGTGGGATCTTCCCGGACCAGGGCTTGAACCCGTGTCCCCTGCATTGGCAGGTGGATTCTTAACCACTGCACCACCAGGGAAGTTCCTGGTTTTCGTCTTGTTTTGTTTTTCAGTGCATGTTTTCTGAGAACTTAGGTATTTTTACTCAGTAACCATGCTTTCTTGTGTATAATTTACTTTTTAACTTGCCTTTTCCACTTTTTTTCTCCAAGCAGTGTTCTCCTTTTGTTAGCATTCCATTATCTAGAATTGATTATTATCTATCTTAAATACATATGTAATTATGTTGTATTTATACCGGTGCACCTCAGAGATACTGCAGGTTTGGTTCCATACCACTGTAATGAAGCAGATAACTGCAATAACGACTTTGTTGTTTTCCCGGTACTTGTAAAAGTTATGTTTACACTGCACTGTAGTCTCTTAAGTGTGCAGTAGCATTGTGTCTAAGAAAACAATGTCCATACCTTAATTTAAAAGTACTTCATTGCTAAAAAAGGCTAACCATCATTTGACGACACAGGGTTGCTACAGACCTTCAGTTTGTAAAAAGCACAGATTCTGCAAAGAGACATGAAGGGTAATGAAACAAGGTGTGCCTGTACATCTGATTTGGGTACACCCATTCCCTCTTGTTTACTCTGTATGCAATTCAGATCTACTTCTTAGACCTTTTATACCCTGAACTACTTGTTTTACTCTGTCAAATACTACTAATAATATCTGTAGACACGTATTGAGCTCTTGCTGGGATGGAAGTTTTGTAGCCCGTGTACAGTCAGATGTTTGCTTTCTCTCCACTTATGTCATCCTTTGGGTGAATGGACCATTTTCATCTTTGACACCCCAGCACTGCTCCATGGTAGACACTCAGTCGGTATTCTTTTGTGAATGGAAAATGACCCGGCTCGCAGGCAAGGAGCCATGAATTGTTTATCCCTAACCGCATTTCCGAGAGCAACACCCAACATTGTTTTCTGCTTTGGACTTCTCAAGGTAGCGTCATCTTTAATCCTCACAACTCTTCACTTCTGAGTTTCCCATTTTGGTGAGGGTCCTGCTACAGACAGACAGCTTTGTCCTGCTTCACGCAGCAGCCACTCCTGAGGCCCAGGTCTACCCCAGAGACACAGGCTGCCGCCTGCCCTTGTTCTCTGTGGGAAGGGCCGCGCAGGACAGTCGGGCACTGAAGGAAGTCATGGTCGGGTGGGCCTCCACACCTCTGGTGCTCTTTAGCATCACCCCAGGACCAAAAGGCTGAAACCTTAGAAAGCAGCGCAGAGCCCCGCACTTCCTCTTCCCCTGGTGTTTTCTCAGCCACCACTGTGCCTCCTGCTGCAGCAGACACTCCGTTATCTCTTCCCGGCACATGTGAGGCAGGCGGTCCTTTCAAAACGGCAGTCCTAAGGAAACAGAAGAAAGATAATGTGAGCAGCATAAGTCTGTCACCCTGTGCAGGTTGCTGACCCTTCTGCATGGTGGCTCCCAGGATTCATGGTCCTTTCTTTTCTAGATTCTCTACACGGTTCCCAAAAGGTTGTGGTTTTTCACAGGAGCTTTGCTTAGGTTCTTCCCTTTTAGCTTCCGGCCTGTGTCTAGCTGAAAGTCATCACCTTGCAAAACGGGAAAAATATTTCAGGCCCACATGACCAGCTAGGTGGCCTGTCGCTCTGCTTTCCAGTTGAGTCCTATCTCATTCTGCACAGTGTTTGAAAAAAAAACATAGAAAATAAATAGTGTTCGTGTCATTCGGGGAACTGACTATTTAAAGAAAAGTTGTAATGACACTGTGAATTGAGTGGTCATTATTTCACGTAGGCTGATGCAGATATCTTTCTCCTAAAGAGTATCCCCTCTGATGAAATACTGGAATAGTATAGTCTTTTACAAAATGTTTAAGGTTCTAGAGAAACTTGTCCTGATGAAGCTCCACTACCTGTCTCTTGGTATCACTCAAGTCAGTTCATTTCCTTAGCTTTTAAGTAGCTTAAACCTGGAAGTGAAGGAGTTACCCAAAGCCACGGCATTAACAGTTAGGAAGGAAAATATTCTAAAAATTCTGAATCCATTAGGTGAAGACGGATTTAGGAAGGCCTTAGCCATGTTTTCAACACTGGAAGACTCGTTATCATTGTTATCAGTGACGGTCAAATGCACGGCTTTGTTACAGGATCTTTTCCTTAATTTGGAAGGTAAGCCAAAGTACACGTATCTTCCTTTCCTGACTGATCTTTTAAAATGAATATGTTGTAGCTGGTAGACAAATACGCACAGATTCCAATACAGAAAATGCAGGACATCCTGAAGGAAAAAAGTGTTCATCATAATTTGAGGGTCAGTGTGTGTTTATTTTTCCTTTAATGTGGATTCATGAGGAGGCAGAGATAAAGATGAGTACTGAAAGAATAAGTAACAAGGTAAGTGAAGGCAGCCAGTCTATTTGGGAGTAAAGAAGGAAGGAGTCAGGTGATGCTATGTCAAGACGCTGATTAACGGTGGGTGCTAGAGGTGGTGTGCCGTGTGGGAATGCTCTCGTACGTCCACTGCCGGCCCGGGCTTCGCGGTGCTTCTTGCTCACAGCACACTTCCCTGACCCCTGTCCTGATTCTGAGTAAATGCCGCCTTGCCCACAGCTTCTACGGGACTAAACGAAGAGCAGAAAGAGTTCCAGAAAGTGGCCTTCAACTTTGCTGCCCGGGAGATGGCGCCAAACATGGCAGAGTGGGACCAGAAGGTGCGGGTTTTCCTTGTGCTGGATGTCCCCACAGATGCCTCATGCAGTGACCCTTATGTCCTCCTTATGATCCAGATCGTTCAGTATTTATTCTCCACTTAAAACTCTCACAGTGAATGCAAGTTCCAGGAGTGGTGTGATTCCTTTCCTGGAAAGCATCTTCCGCATCCTGTAGATACCATTTTTTTTAATTGCACAAAGATTTGGGCACTCTTAAACCAGGGCAATTCTATTGATAATAAAAAGAAACTTTGATGCCAGAAACCAGTCCTTATAGAGTACATTTTAACTGGTTGCACTACATAGATGACAAAAGGCATGTTGAGTTAAGAGACTCCCTACTCTCTCCCGAGTGCAAACGTCTCGATCCTTCCTTGTGCCCTCTAAAGAAAAGGCCATCTGTGAATCACTTACTGATGACCCTGCTCTCTTTGTACGCAGGAGCTGTTCCCAGTGGACGTGATGAGGAAGGCAGCCCAGCTGGGCTTTGGGGGGATTTACGTACGAACCGATGTAGGAGGGTCTGGACTGTCACGGCTCGACACCTCTGTCATCTTTGAAGCCTTGGCCACAGGCTGCACCAGCACCACAGCCTACATAAGCATCCACAAGTGAGTGGCCAAGATTGGGAAGCACAGTGACGTGCTCGTGTGGGTTGACTGGGAAATTTTATATAAACAGGGAAAAGGTTTCTCTTTTCAGGTTGGCTGTCCTTGAAGGACTAGACAGCTACAGGTTCACACTTAGGTGTGCTGCTCCCTGTTGGACTTGAATCTGTCATCTTGTATGTTGCTTAGAGAATGCTGGCCTTCTCCCAAATTCCAGATTGACCTGGTACCAAACAGACTTCTCCGGTGGAGTGGTTGGGGCCTCTTCCCTTTTCCTCAACCCAAAGATGAAGCCTCCACTAATTTGGGAAAGGACATGTGACTCCTTGATTTTTAGGGAGCTCAGTTAACCTAACTAGAAATAGTAGGAACAGCATCCAGGTGAGAAATACCTTGGCCCTGGGCACATCTGGGTAGTATGTGTTCCAGGAATATGTGTTAATCCAGGCCTTTGCTTTAAAGATGAATCTCCCAATTGTGACTGTTCCCTCCCCGCCCTGTTCTGCTTCGCTCTACTTGGCTGCCTTTGTTCTCTTTCCCCATTCCCCTCCCCCCTCAAATTGCCTTTTCTTTTCCGTCTCTATTTCTGTCAATGTCTCTTCTTGGTGTACCTGTCAGCATGTGTGCCTGGATGATTGATACCTTTGGAAGTGAGGAACAGAGGCACAGGTTTTGCCCTCCACTCTGTACCATGGAGAAGTTCGCTTCCTACTGCCTCACTGAACCAGGTGGGTTTGCCGTGCTGCCGATAGGGTGCAGCAGGAGGTGTGACTCATGGGAAGTCACGGGGTGTGCCTTCTCAGCCCCCGGCACATGTAGCCGTTGTTGACCGGGAGTACCTGATGGCCATGACCTGGTGTCACAAGGCTAAGAGCTCTCTAGGGCAGAGTCTTTCCAGGCTGCAGACCAGAACCTGCTTGTAGGAGGCTCCCTGCAAGCTAGTGTGATGGGAGATGGAAAAGGGTCTGATTGCCATGTGCAGTTTTCACAAGTGTAGAGAGCTTCTCAGCTGTGTGGATTTTAAACTATCAAACTCTGAGGTGTTTTTTGTAAGGGAAGATTTCTCAGGTGGAGCCTTGCCGCGGCTCCCTTACCTTCCCAAGCTCTCTCCCACCTCTCCGCTTCCCTCCTGTCCCTGCCATAGGCAGTGGGAGTGACGCCGCCTCCCTCTTGACCTCCGCCAAGCGACGAGGAGATCATTATGTGCTCAGTGGCTCCAAGGTACAAGCATGCTCTCCCCGGTCCTCCCCCGGCAGCTCGGGGGCTGTCCCCCTCCTGCCTCCACAGCCTGGACCCCAGGTCCGCGAGTGAACGTTCTCGGGGGTGGTACATGTGGGAGGGAACCTCAGGCCGACTTCCCCGTGTTCACTGTCACCGTTTCTCTTCTGGTCTCAGTCCACTTAGTTCCGTTCACTAGTGTCTGTCCTTTTCACAGCCTCGGTGCAGGCTCTTTGTAACCCTCCTTAGTTTCTCTGTGCCACCATATCTCTCACTGTCCCATCGTCGGGGGACTGCAGTGTATTCCCCTCTCCAACCCCGCAGGCCTTCATCAGTGGTGGAGGCGAAGCAGACATCTATGTGGTCATGTGCCGAACAGGAGGACCAGGCCCCAAAGGCATCTCATGCATAGTTGTTGAGAAGGGGACCCCTGGCCTCAGCTTTGGCAAGAAAGAGAGAAAGGTGAGTGCGGTTGGACAGGGAGAGTCAGGTTGTGAGCCTCCTGCTTCTGCCAGACCAGCCTCTGCTCTGTTTCGGGAAATGGGTTCCACACTGGCTCACTGACCTTGGAGGCTTTTGCTTCAATTAGGGTCTCGACAGCGTATCAAGTGGGATAGGGCGTCGTTAGAGTGCGCTGGGCCGCTGGTGAAGTGGCCGCATTTGCCAGTAAGTTCATCAGTGGGAGGGATTTCTCCGTCATCTCTCCTGCAGCCACTTTTGGCCTGTATTTCTTACCTACCATCTTACCTTGATGCCCTCTTGTTCCCCCAGGAGGAAATGCATGCAGAAGACTAGAGGTCTCAGGAATGAAAAGCATATGGGCCACTTTTCTTCTCCAAATAAAAATACAGTAAAACTCACTGGAAGCGATTGTGGGTCTTTCAGTAATGTAAGAGGGAGAGTGTTTCCATAGGCTTCGAGAAGACGTTTTTAGGATTAAGAAGTAGCCAGGCCATGAACAGTAGACCTGTGGTTCTGTAACTGTCACTGGTGATGAGGGTGGGATCTAGTCAGGTGGGCCAGGCCAGGTGACTGGCCTCCACCTCCAGCAGGTACTGTTAGAGTTGGGGCTTTCGGAGAGAAGTCAGTAATGAAATGGCCCCTAATCTACCTCTCCTCTCCTGGCTCCCCGGTTCCCCATTCGTCCCTTCATGACCTTCCTGATCCTTTGTAGCTGCTAGGAGCTCAGAGGTTCAGTGCCCCTTCTCTCGTACAGGAGAGCAGGACCTGCTAGACACCGACTGTGCAAAGCCTTACACTTGCTCCTGGGGGTACAAGAATCACAACAGCTTGCCTGGGATTATAAGACATCGTCTTATCTTTATAAGTTATGTAAGCTGTGTACACGTGGTGTATGAGATAGGTAGCTCTGAGACTTCTTAATCCTAGGAATGTCTGTTTGGGATTGTAAGACAGACTGACATGGAGCCTGACATAATTTTACAGGACCAAGTTATACTGATTCTGGTGTTTGTGCTTATAAAGATAGTGATGATTATTTCAACACATCAATATTTCTGGTATTGGTTAATAGCATACCAAAGCTGACAAGGTTAGGGCCTGGAGGAAAACTGTAAATAAATTCCGTAAACAAAAAGCGTCTCTTTCCCTTTACTTTCTGTCTCCTCTCGCTTTTAAGCATGTATATCATACCTCTTTTTGCTTGTTTTCTTCTTAATTATTCGTCTTGCTTTACGTGTCCTATAACGTGTGGGGAATTTGGAAGGACGTCTCGTTCACTGAGCAGCCAGCGGGAGTCCACTGTACCGAGTGGTGGGACAGAGCAGGGGCCGCACGGACGCGCCCCACCCTGTAGAATTGGCCTGTTAGCAGCAGGGCGGAGGGCGTGCGCAGGAACAAACACCTTCCGTCAGCGCTCAGGGCAAGGGAGGAAGGCAGGCTGGAGGCTGTGACCTGGACGGAGGAGAGCTTCTCAGGGTGGGGACAGACGACTCTCTGAAGATGAGGTGTCCTTTGAGTTGAGGTCTGCAGGAGCTGGCCGTGAGGAGGGTTCTGGGCAGAGATGGCAGTGGGACAGAGGGCCCGAGGTGGGGACAGGATGAGCCTGTTTGAAGAAGCCAGAGCCTCTCCATGTGGCCGGGGGGTTGTGAGCAAAGGGGGCAGTGTGGGATGAAGTCAGAGAGGCAGGCAGGGCTGTGCAGGCCAGGTGCAGGGTCACCCACTGATCGCCATGGCTGATTTGGCTGCCGTGATGGCCTGAGCAGCCAGCCTTTTTCTCCAGCCCCGTGGCCGTCTTTCCTGCAAGCACATGCTTTGACTTGGCGTACTGAGCGCATTTTGTAGCTGAGAGCTTTAAACAACCAGTTTTGCTTTGGCTTTATGGGAAAGTGGTGTGAGGATTTGCTTTATCTTGGATTTAATTGTTAAAAGGTTTCGTACAGAAGAATGTGTTTTCCCGTAGGAGGGGTGGCGGTGGGAAGGCAGTCTGTGGAAGGAAAGACGGACGGGACGGGGCTCCCCTGGTCCTGGGCGGGTGGGGCTGCCGGAGGGGCGGGGAGGAGGGTCTTCTTTCTGGCTGCAGCTTCCCAGGGGCTCTGGGGGGTGAGGAGCGGGGTTCTCTGCCCAGGGGAGAAGGGAGCTGTTTTCACAGGAAGGGGCTAGGAGGTAGCAGCTGTTTGTATGTGGTTCTCTTGTGACTGGCTGTTGTGAAGGTCTGCCCGTCTGCCCCGTTCCAGGTGTGTATGTTCTGGATGGGAGGTAAGTTCCAGGGACACCACACAGGCCAGTGTGGGAAGGTTTCAGACTTGGGGGCCTGAAAGACAACGAGGTCAGCGCTGGCTCAGGCGACCGGGAGGGCCTCAGGAGGTTCCAGCGAAGCTCGACTTTGGCGGAGTTTGGGGATGGGGAGTGCTCCCTGGGAGAGGGGAGAAGCAGAAGCATGGTTACAGGCCAGCCACACGGGTCGCAGAACACTTGGAGTGGAATTGAGGGTACAGGGTAACGGACAGAAGTAAAGGACTGAGCCCTTCTCTTGGAAGAAGAACCTTAAATAAAAGGCTGCGGGCGGAGCGCCTCTCCCCACGGCAGGGAGCCCTGAACGAGGGCAGTGGGGCTCTCAGCTGTCGGGGACCTGGGGGCTTTGTCTGGCCTTGTGCTCTTCAGGGTCTGTCTCACTGAGCCTCAGCTCCCTGGGAGAAGCAGACACCAAGAAGCCCCTCATGTGCAGTCTTTGCCAGTTTCTGTGGTGGAAATACTCTCCCCGGACCGATTTCTGGCTTCCGGGGTGATGTCACCCTGACCGGGATGATGTCGCCAGGGTGACGTCACCGGCAGCCAAACTGGGAGAAGGTGTGTGTGATTGGCTCCCACGCGCCAGTGCCCGCGCCTCGCTGGGTCTGTGCAGCCGATGGCCAGCGTGGTGGACGTTACGGCCCCACGTGCAAAAGCGCTGAGCTCTTCAGAGGACGAGGGTGGCTCTTGGTCATTATTATCCTTGCGCTGTCCTCATAAAAGGACACATGCTCTGAGTAATCCTTGTACTGTCAATGTTTTTTATAAAAGAATATACTCATGGAGGTGCCACAGAGTAGGAGAGTTCTGCCCCATCCTGAAGGAAGCTGTGAGAAATGTTTGGGGGCAGCTTGGTCTGCTGGAGTGGGCACTAGGAAGTAGCTGCTCGTAATGTGTTTAAAATGTTGAGCTGATAGAGAAAAACCTGAGTCGACAGATATTTGTGTGACCTTTCTGTTTTTCCTCATTGAAGTTCTCGAGGGACTAAGTCCAGGGATAGGAGAGCCTGGTGGACAGGACGCTGCCCTGAGCGGTCAACTTCTGGGCAGCCACACAGCCCCTGATTTTTGCCAGGTGGGGTGGAACTCACAGCCGACCCGAGCGGTGATCTTTGAAGACTGTGCTGTCCCCGTGGCCAACAGGATCGGGGATGAGGGCCAGGGCTTCCTCATTGCCATGAGAGGACTGAACGGGGGGAGGATCAATGTCGGTGAGGACCCCAGGGGGCAGGAGCGGCGGGCGGGCAGCACGGTCCCCTGGCTCACTTGACGTGTTGGTACCGTCCTTCCTAGCGTCCTGCTCTCTGGGCGCTGCTTATGCTTCGGTCATCCTCACCCGAGACCACCTCAAGGTCCGGAAGCAGTTTGGAGAGCCCCTGGCCAGTAACCAGGTAACTTCCCCGGTGTCCCAGCATTTGCTCTTGTCTCTAGAACATTCTCTACAGCTGTGGGGCCCTGATGTCTCTTGTGGGTTCTGCTCCCGTTTCAGCCAGAACTTGTGCTCTATTTCTGTCAATAACTGTTTAATAATTTTTGCTTATAGTCGTGAAAAGATTCGTGATACATTGACTGGCAAGAAAAAGCATGACATTTTAGAGGAGTATGCTTCTGCTTTGTTTACAGAATACATGAATATGTATAAATTTTTTTTAAATTAATTTATGTGTCTGTCTTTGGCTGCTTTTGTTCTTCATTGCTGTGCACAGCTTTCTCTAGGTGCGGCAAGCAGGGGCTTCTCATCGCGGTGGCTTCTCGTTGTGGAGCGAGGGCTTCGGTAGTTGTGGCTCGAAGGCTCTAGAGCACAGGCTCAGTAGTTGTGGCACACGGAGTTAGTTGCTCCGCAGCATGTGGGATCTTCCCGGACCAGGGCTCGAACCCGTGTCCCCTGCATTGGCAGGCGGATTCTTAACCACTGCGCCACCAGGGAAGCCCTAAATTTCTTTTAAAAGATTTTTGTTTTTGATGTGGACCATTTTTTTTTTTAAGACTTTATTGAATTGTTACAATATTGCTTCTGTTTTATGCTTTGGTTTTTTGGCAGCGAGGCAGGTGGGATCTTAGCTCCCTGACTGGGGATTGAACCCACACCCCCTGAATTGAAAGGTGAAGTCTTAACCACCGGACTTCCAGGGAAGTCCCTGTATAAATATTAATTAAAACATTTTCAGGGATACGCCTGAAAAATGCGAAAAGTAATTATTTCAGGGGGATGGGATTAGATGATTTATCTCTTTTTTCTTTTGCTTGTGTTCCAGTTTTTCTTTCTTTTGTCCTTATTGAGGTAATGCTGGTTTATAACAGTATGTGTTTCCTGTGTACCTTACCGTTTGGCTTCTGCATGCACTACAGTGAGCTCACCACTGAAAGTCTGATTTCCATCAGTCACCATACAGTTGACCTCTTTTACCCGTTTCACCCTCCCCCGACCCATTTCTTTGGCAACCCCCAGTCTGTTCTCTGTATCTATGTGGTTTGGTTTGGTTTTGTGCATTCATTTATTGTGTGTTTTGTAGACTTTTAAGTATGAGTGAAATCATATGGTATTTGTCTTTCTCTGACTTATTTCACTTAACATAACATCCTCTAGGTCCATCCATGTTGTCCCAAATGGCAACATTCCATTCTTTTTATGGCTGAGTAGTATTCCGTTGTATACGTATACCCCGTCTTCTTTGTCCATTTATCTATTGATGGGCACTTAGGTTGCTTCCATATCTTGGCTGTTGTAAACAGTGCTGCAGTGAACATAGGGGTGCATGTATCTTTTTGAATTACTGTTTTCATATTCTTTGGAAAAATACCATAAGTGGAACAGCTGGATTGTAAGGTAGTTCTGTTCCGCTCTTAGCCTAATGGGGTTCCTTTGTAGGGTATTGCCCTTTTTTTCTGACTGCCTTTAAAATTCTTTCTTTGTCATGGACTTTGGACAGTTTTAATATTGTGTGTCTTGGAGAAGATCTTTTTGCGTTGAGATAATTAGGTGTTCTCTCAGTTTCATGGACTCGTGTATCCAGTTCCTTCCCCAGGTTTGGGACGTTCTCAGCTTTTACTTCCCTTTTTTTTTTTTTTTTTTTTTTTTTTTTTTTTTTTTTTTTTTTTTTTTTTTTTTTAAATTTATTTATTTTATTTTTGGCTGTGTTGGGTCTTTGCTGCTGCCTGCGGGCTTTTCTCTAGTTGCGGTGAGCGGGGCTACTCTTCTTTGCGGTGTGCAGGCTTCTCATTGCGGTGGCTTCTCTTGTTGCGGAGCACGGGCTCTAGGTGTGCGGGCTTCAGTAGTTGTGGCTCACAGGCTCTAGAGCGCAGGCTCAGTAGTTGTGGTGCACGGGCTTAGTTGCTCTGCCGCACGTGGGATCTTCCTGGACCAGGGCTTGAACCCCGTGTCCCCTGCATTGGCAGGCGGGTTCTTAACCACTGCACCACCAGGGAAGCCCTCAGCTCTTTCTTCTGTAAACAAGCTCTGTGCTCCCTTCCCCTGTCTTTTCCTTCTGGGATGCCCACTGTCTTTCTGTTGCTCTTCCTGATGGAGTAGGATAGCTCTTGTAGGATTTCGTGTTTTTAATCTTAGCTCTCTCTCCTCTTCTGCCTGAATCATTTCTAGATTTCCGTCTTGGAGCTCACACATTCTCTCTTCCTTGTGGTTGGCTGTATCCCCATAGCTTTCTAATGCATTTTCCATCTCACTTATTGAGTTCTTCAGCTCCAGAATTTTGGTTTGATTCTTTCTTAAGAGTTTCAGTCTCTTTGGTAAAGTATTCCTTCTGCTCATTAGTTTTATTCCTGAGCTCATTGAACTGCCCATCTGACTTTTCTCGTAGCTCATCGAGTTTCCTCATGCAGCTATTTTGAATTCTCCATCAGTTAGGTCCCAATATTCGATGATTTTAAGTCTGGTTTCTGGAGAATTGTCGTCTTTCTGTGGTCCCACGTGTTACTGTGCTTCTGCATGATGCTTGGTGAGTTGTTCCTCTGCTGGCCCATTTGAAGTAGCCAGTACCTTCTTGGGTAGAGCTTTTTTCTTTGGTTCTAACTCTCCTTTGGTTTCCAGCAGGTAGCACTGTAGTGTGGGCTTCGGTTTCTCTCACCTCTGCCACCACTGCCAGAGGTGCTGCGCTGGGCGTGCTGGTGCCTGCTGTGCCCGGGGCTGTGCCTGTGGCTGATGTCGCCTCAACGGGCACCGGGTGGCGGGCACCTTTGCCACATCTGGGGTTGCCTGGGTCACAGGCACTGCCACCACAGCAGGCGGTGGGTGGGTGGGGGCGGGGCTGGAGCTGGGGTCGCAGGTGCCCTGCTGTGTCTGGCTTGTTGGCTTCAGGGCGCTGCCGTGGCCTGTGCTGCTGCTGCCGGGGGCAGAGGTCTCGGGCACCACGTCCACTGCTTCCTGGCCCTGCCCGCGCTGGGTCCCAGCCCACCCCCCCGTGAGGTGTGCAGGGGCACGTGGCCCCAGGGCGTGCCGGGCAGAGCTGTGGGAGTTTTACTGGTTGTAGGTGGAAGGGACAGACAGAGGGAGCGTCTTCCTCAGGAGGCGAGATGCTGAAGTGCAGGGAGTGCAGTGGGCTTAAAACTTACGAGGCACTTTCTTTGTGGAGCCTGGGGCCCCTTAGAAGTGGCCCACGGTTAGAGGCAGCTCTCAGCCTGTCTGTGTGTCTGGGTCTCTTCTGTCCTCTCACTGCAGTACCTGCAGTTCAAACTGGCGGATATGGTGGCCAGGCTGGTGGCCTCACGGCTGATGATCCGCAACGCAGCCGTGGCTCTGCAGGAGGAACGTGAGGATGCGGTGGCCCTGTGCTCCATGGCCAAGCTCTTCGCTACAGACGAATGCTTTGCGGTGAGTGGTGATGCTCCCTGCCTCTCCTGGGTGACCAGCCTGTGGCGGGCCAGCCGGCCGCTCCTGGAATGCTGCGTAAGGCATCAGTGACTCAGGAGAGGCCCATGTGGGCGCTCGGCCGGCACTTCACCTGCTCCACGCCGCTGCACGTCACGTTTTGTCTCTGCCATTTGGCTGTGCGCTGGGTGAGATGCTGCCTTTGGAAGAAGGGTCAGACCACAGCACTGTTTAAATGTCAGGGGCAGCCATTTCCACAGTGGGGCTGCATCTGCCGCTTGCCAGAGGTCCAGCTGGTGTGGGGCGGGCAGCCTCTCCCTGCAGACAGCAGGCGAGAAGGGCACAGGCCACTGAGCCCCTCGTGGGTGGGGACGGGCTCGCTCAGGAGGCACACTTCCCTCGTTGTCGCCGTGCACACAGAACCGGAGCCCCTCTGGCCTGGCTGGTACCTTCACCTTCCTCGCGTTGGCTCAGGGCAGTCGGCCAGATCAGGGCTGGGGTGGAGAGAGGAGCCCCTGTTCCAGAGCCTTCCCAGAATCCGAGGTATCTAATCCCTGTGTCCCTGCAGATCTGCAACCAGGCCCTGCAGATGCACGGGGGCTACGGCTACCTGAAGGACTGTGCGGTCCAGCAGTACATGCGGGACTCCAGGGTCCATCAGATCCTCGAAGGTAAAAGTGGCCAAGGTGGTCCTCTCCCTCTCGGAGCCGTCACCCCTGCCGTCTGTCCCCGTGCTGCCTGTCTTCCTCCTCGCTCCCTCCTTGCTCCTGGCCCCCTCTGGAGGGGCCTGCTGTGCCCTCCTGACCTGGCCTGGGGGCCAGAAGGCCCTGCCCTGGCCCCGCAGAAGTCACCAGGTCACCCCCCTTCTGCTCTCTGCCTTTGTCATTTATAGAGACAGCGCAAACTAAGATAACATCCGAGAAAGCGTTCTGAAAATTGCAGCAGTGGCTGTTCTTCAGTGTTGTAAAATACTTGGTCCTCAGGGATCCCAGGACTTCTCCACAGTAACTTCCAGGGCAGATGTGAGCTAGTTTGATCTCCAGCCTCTCTCTACACACTGATCATGATCATCAGTGTTGCTGATGGAGCTTTCAGTAAATAGATTGTCACGCACGGGCATCTTGCTGATGACAGGCCCGCGGGCAGGAGGTGGGTAAGCTGCTGGCGTCGGGCTGTGCACGGCCTTCTCCACTGCACGCTGGTTTGGAGGTCTGGAAATTACATGACTGTTGTTTAGCCAGTAGGTAGCTGAGGTTGTTACGCTGTAGCAAAGGCAGCAGATGAGGCAAAGGCTTGTGGAAGTGACGTTGCGGGAGGGGTCGCGAAGGAAGCACCAGCCTCCCTGTGGCTTCTGAAGCGCCTTCGCAGACCCGACCGCATCAGGACCCCTGGGAGCGTCTGTGAGCGCAGAGCTTCTGACTCCGTGGGTTGTGGCTGGGCCTGGGGATCCGCATCTCTAACGAGGGTTCAGTGAGGTTGCTCCTGCCTGTCTGGGAGCCACACCAAGAGCCACCACGGGGTGTCACGTCCAAGTCACAGGCTTCAGTATCTGCTTTCTGCTGCAAACCTTGTCCCTAAAGCGTGTTTATGAGCACGGCCGCTAGTGCGCAGGCCGAACCCCGTCGCCTCGTTCCTTCTGTGACTCCAGTCGTACGTAGCTGTTGCTTTCCAGCCTTGGTGAGTGCAGGAGACTTCCCTTCATTCTGACTCTGTCTTTCAACCCTGTTAGAATAACCGAGAAAAGCCAGATATGCTTATTTCAGGCCACAGCATCATCCACTTGTAGGAAAATGTGCGCACTGGTCTTTGTCACTTGTTTCACCCCAGACTTTGTTATTGGATAGATAGGAAATTTCAGCTTTGATTTTATTCGAGATGTGTGATTAGTCATTCCTCATGGTGGTTAATATTTCTTTTTGCATTAAAAAGAGTGGAAAAATGAAGCGAGCAACTGACCCCCCCTTCTTTCAGGGAAAATGTTTTTGTTCTTTTAAAATTCAGTTTTCTGATTACCAATGATGTTGGTATATTAATTGTTGAAGACTTACAAAGTATAGGAAAAGTTAAAAGAGAAAAAAGATCATTCATGTTTTGACATCAGGACTAATACTTTGGGGTCCTTTTATATTTAAGACCAAAAATATCTTCTTTTGGACCTTTTTCTGCACTTGTATAGGTACATTTTTTAAAGTTAATTTTTATTAGAGGATAGTTGCTTTACAATGTTGTGTTCGTTTCTGCTGTACAGCAAAGTGAATCAGCTCTATGTATACATATATATCCCCTCTTTTCTGGATCTCCTTCCCATTTAGGTCACCACAGAGCGCTGAGTAGAGTTCCCTGTGCTGTACAGTAGGTTCTCATTAGTTCTCTGTTTTTTACATAGTGTGTCAATCCCAATCTCCCAATTTATCTCACCCCCCCATAGATACATCTTTTAAAAATAGAATTATACTACGTATACTATTGTATGTTCTGCTGTTTTATTTTGTTTGTTTTTTACCTAATAAAATCACTTTTACTATCAGGAGAGGTTAGGTTTTTGGGTTGTTTTTTTTTAACATCTTTATTGGAGTGTAACTGCTTTACAGTGGTGTGTTAGTTTCTGCTTTATAACAAAGTGAATCAGCTGTACATATACATATATCCCCATATCCCCTCCCTCTTGCGTCTCCCTCCCTCCCACCCTCCCTATCCCAGCCCTCTAGGTGGTCACAGAGCACCGAGCTGATCTCCCTGTGCTATGCGGCTGCTTGCCACTAGCTATCGATTTCACGTTTGGTCGTGTGCATACGTCCATGCCACTCAGGAGAGGTTTTTTTAAGAGTAAATTTCTTCCTCACTTCCTGACATCTTTCAAGATAAAAAGCGACGTTGCCCTTTACACCCCTAGTCAGAGCTTCGCTGACTGTCAGGCCCTGCAGCTCCTAAGCCCCTCCGTCCTGTCTCGCTCTTGCAGGCAGCAACGAAGTGATGCGGATACTGATCTCAAGAAACCTGCTGCAGGAGTAGCCCCTGGACTGAGGCTCCGATGGGAGGATCAGTGTCGAGTGGGTTCCATGTGGACGGCGCTGTCACAGTGAGTCCAGGACGCGCTGGAGGGGCTGTGCTTGTCCAGGGCACCGTCACAGCGTCAGCTGGAGGGCGGCACCTGGAGGACGGCAGGAGCTGCCCTGGCTGGAACGTCATAGGAAGGCGTGCCGCCTTGTTTTCCTGACGCAGAGGGTGACTGGTGAACACTGACCGCCAAACCACTGTCCTTTCCTGGATCCACGGAGTCTTGATTTGTCTGCATTTTGCTGGTTCACCAGATCCCTCTCCTGAGCATCTGGGTACTTGTGTTGGGGCTTTTTCCTGACTGTGAAGCCAAGGTGTGGGAAAGGAGAGATGGAGAGAAAGCGTCTTCCTGTCTGCTTCTGCTCTTTGTGCCTCAGCTAGAGATGCAGAAGGTTTCTGTGGGCCGCTCTTCCTTTGCAGCAACTCCTCCTCTGAATGTAAATCATGATGAAATGAGTGTTTGGAAATCCTTCTCCTAAGCTGAGATTTAGGGTGTATCTGCGCTTCTGGACTGTCTGAATATCAAGGGCTGAGATTATTTGGAACTGTGAATACTTGTTGTTTTAGAAGCATGTGGTCTGGGAATGGTATTCAAAGTTCCTGTAACATTTCCTTATAAGTGCTTTGAGTATATTTTTTTCCTGAGCTTTTGCTTTTTTGCTCCTCTTTTTAAGTGTTTTTAATCACTACATTAATAAATGAAATCTACCCCTCTCTGTACCATTTTCAGGTCTACTGGTTTTTATTTTATTTTTCTAAATAAGCCTTCAAGACTATTTTTTTAAATTTCATTACATTTAATTAAACATTTAACTAGACTTTGGGATAATAAACAAAACTCTCTCCTTGACCAAGTTGACTTTTTAAAAATAGGTTCCTTAAATTATTAATAGCCTTGTAAAGCAAGTAGTGTTTATGATTTATGAAAGTAGATTTCAAGTAATACCCAAAGATGTAGACATTTTAGAGAACACTGTTATAAACGATCATTGCATTATTTCATCTCATCTCTGTAAAAGAAATATCCAAGGTATTTTTTGAACTATAAGTCAGTGTTTAGAGAGACCAACATATGTGCCCTTAGCTACGACAGGTGTTTTCTGTTTTGACCTCGAAGTCTAAGGCACTGTACTGGGTAGTGCAGGGGGACAGGCGGTGGGTCTACCACGAAGTTGAAGTTAAATTTCTGCCTTCAGAAGCCTAACTCCACAGCTGCAGTGCAAGATAATGATGGGTCTACGGAAGAGAGAATGATGCGGCACAAGTGTTATAGGAAGGAATTCATGGAGAAAGTAGGAATTCAAATTAAGCCTTTAGGATGATGTGTGGTATTTAAAGATAACCAAGGAAGTCAGCTTCAGACAGGAAAGAACCAGGAGGAGGAAAAGTGCAGGCTGTGAGTGGGAGCTGTTTACACTTTGCGTCAGCGGGGCGGTCCCGGGATGGAAAGATTTAAGTTGAATCTGGATGCAGCGTTACTGAGGCCAAGGTGTGGGTTTCATTTTGCGAGCAGTGGAGAGCCACGGAAGGCTTTTAATGAGGAAGATGCGATGAGATTAATCCACTGAGAGGAACATTCTGGGATGCCTGTGGGGGAGGAATTTGAGTGGGGAAAGACGGAGCATGAGGCCGGCCAGTCAGTAGGTTCTTGAAGCCGGCAAGATGAGGCTGTTTGAGTCTGAACTTGCCAGGTAGCAGGAGAGTGGGTGTGGTGCCGCCTTGGGGCCTGGATGGCCTCCTGGTCCTCGGGATGCTTCCAGCACCCAGTTCTGACCCAAGGCCCGAGCAGCGTATGCTGTTTGTACCCTTGAGAGCTCGGTGAGCCGCTGGGATTACGCACACACGTGCTTTCGCCTTTGGTTATTTATTAGAGCTCAGCTTCCCAGCAGCCTGAATTCGGGCCCTGTGGCAAGAACACAGTGAACTTGGAGCTCATCTCTGTCATCAACCATTCAGCTGGTCCGCAAGCGAAACCAGCAGAAGCAGAGCAGACAGGTCCTGAGGAAATCCACTGCCAGGGGTCCTGGTGGGCGCAGGGTGACGGTGAGGGGGGAGCAGACACAAAGTGGGTGTGGGTGACGGTGAGGGGGGAGCTGAGGAGGACTCCCAGGCTCAGGGAAACGGGGAGACAGGGGAGATGAGAGA
>RJWK010042932.1:0-11911 GCA_004363435.1 Platanista minor
GGGTTGTCTTTTGGTCTTGTTTATGGTTTCCTTTGCTGTGCAAAAGCTTTGAAGTTTCATTAGGTCCCATTTGTTTATTTTTGTTTTTATTTCCATTTCTCTAGGAGGTGGGTCAAAAAGAATCTTGCTGCGATTTATGTCATAGAGTGTTCTGTCTATGTTTTCCTCTAAGAGTTTGATAGTTTCTGGCCTTACATTTTGGTCTTTAATCCATTTTGAGCTTATTTTTGTGTATGGTGTCAGGGAGTGTTCTAGTCTCATACTTTTACACATACCTGTCCAGTTTTCCCAGCACCACTTATTGAAGAGGCTGTCCTTTCTCCACTGTACATTCCTGCCTCCTTTATCAAAGATAAGGTGACCATATGTGTGTGGGTTTACACTGATATTCTTTTGATCTGTGCCTATTTTCTAGAACAAATCCTTGTAGGGACTCATAACCCTTTGAATGTTTTTTCACAAACAGCATCTTCTCTACCTACAGACCACCAAGAGGAAACAGCACAAATGTGCCCTTTCATACAGAGGCAAACACAGTCTTTTCAACTTATTACACAATGTGTAATACCAGCAACGTTTGACTGGAGATGGTTCTCATTCCAAATATTTCAGATAGCCAGCAATGATAATAAAAACATATACTTTAGAAAAAATACATTCAGATGTTAGGTTCATCTGTGTCAACATGACTGTCTTACCCAGCTGCCTAATTTTAATGTGATAAAAGTTCTCTGCAGCATTAAATGAAGCTAGAACATGCAAAACAAAGTGTCATGAGAGAAGGTCATCCTTGTTTTCTTTGTGTCGACTGTTTCCAAGTTGTGTATACTGCTTGCATGCCCCTAACATCTTCAAGACTTGGGACGCTGTTGGAGCATCATTTTCATCTGTGGCCCAAAGCCACCTTGAGAATTATACATGCACTATCATCGTCAAGCTAAGGCTGCTCTCAGAGAAGCGTGTTCCCACAAGTTGCTTTTAGATAAAATCACAGCTTTTGGAGCTGGAGGGGACCTCAAGGATGCCTGCTTCCAAGCAAGGATATTTTCAACTTCATCTTAAAGCCTAATCAACTGAGGCTCTAAGGGGCCATGACAACTAAGTGTAATGTGCCGTCCTGGGTGAAACATAAACTGGAAAAATAAACACAAAAAATAAAACATAAAAATGAAAGGCATCAAAACTAAGGGAATTTGAAAAAGTATGGACTTGAGTTAATAAGAATATAGATGACCCTTAAACGAAGCAAGGGTTAGGGATGCTGACTCCCACCCAGTGAAAAAACCACATACTGCTATCTCTGTCTCCAAAAAAAAAAGGAATTGATAAATGACTAACCCAAGGGCAGGAAGCTGAAGCAGTTTGGATAAAAGCAGGACTCAAACCCTAGTTTTTCAGATTCCACGTTTGTGATCACTAATCAAACATCAAACTTTTCCACACACTTAATTTAAAGATCTGTAAAATGAAAATACTGGTACTATATTTATTGAAAAAATTTTATGTATAAGCAGACCTGCAGAGTTCAAACCATGTAGTTCAAGAGTCAACTGTATATCCATATTGGTTCAATAATTGTGACAAATGTACCACACTAAAGTGAGATGCTAATAGTAGGGGAAACTGTGTGTGGGGTGCATAGGAACTCTGTACTATCTGCCCAGTTTTTCTGTAAATCTAAAACTCTACTAAAATAAAATGTTTATTTAAAAAAAAATTACTCATTTCTGTATTCAGAAAAGGAATTACAAAGCTGACCTTTTTTTTTTTTTTTTTTTTTTTTGCTGTACATGGGCCTCTCACTGTTTTGGCCTCTCCTGTTGTGGAGCACAGGCTCCGGATGCGCAGGCTCATGGGCCTAGCCACTCCGCGGCATGTGGGATCTTCCCGGACCGGGTCACGAACCCGCATCCCCTGCATCGGCAGGCAGACTCTCCACCACTTCGCCACCAGGGAAGCCCCCAAAGCTGACCTTTTATTCTAATTGGTTATGGTCACTTTCATGTTACAAATGCTTAAAATATCAAATGTGAAAATTCCTTGCTTTGCAGTCTGTCATCTGCCTCCCTGCTGAAATTATTGGTATGTCTGGCCAGAAGGCAAACAGGGTCAGCTATGGGTTGACCACACTCAAGACTGGGTCTATGCCCAGGCCCCTGGCATCTGAGGGAAGTGTCTTAACTAAAGATTCTCACACCCTACCAGCTACCAGATCCATTGCTGCCATGACTCCCTGCCCAATGAGCCTCAACTGGTTTTCCCTAAAACGCGGGCTCCTCATGGGGGTGGGGAAGCCTCCATGGGGGTGGGGCATCATTTGGACAGGCTGCTCCCTTTGGTGCAAGGAAAGCTACAAGGACTTGGATAATTCTCCTTATCTCCACATCACTTAACCTGAACTTGCATGTCACCTATTGTCAGGAAATCCTACAACACTACACTGTAAGACTTATGCTCCAGGTCACAATGGAAACTTGGGGATCTTCTAGCAGAGGAAGCAGAGACCAAGAGTGAGGAAGTGGCTTGTCCCAGGTCACAAAGTCAGCCAGTCCAGAGCTGGAAGCAGAACACAGGTGTCCAGATAACTCTAATGCTGGGGAAGAAACACCCAGAAGCTCTTATTTTAAAACAGATGTGTAAAATTGACAGTTATGGAAAAGTGGAGAATCGTTGGCTATTTTTGCTTCTTTTATTTTTCCAGAAAACTAATGAATTACTTTTTGAGAAGCGAAGTTAAATCCTCTTGGACTATCAGTTAAAATTCCCTTAAGCTCACAGTTATTTGGGGAAAAAAAAGACAGCTGGTTTTTCTGTTGTTATGTTTTCCAATTTATTCGGCTGCCTGAAGTCTATATAATCCATAAGTCAAATAGGAAATTGTAATTGAAATTAGAAAAGGTTTTGAACTAAATGCTAATGAATATTTGACATATTAAAGTGTATGGAATGCAGCTAAAGCAGGGATTAGAGATAAATTTATAGCTTTAAGTGCTCTTTTAGTAGTCTTGTTTTCCTGAAATAGTTTACAGTGTTATCACTCACACTTGGTTTATCGATGTCCCTACATATGTCTGTTTTCCTCTCTAACATTCATTTCTTAAATTAAATTTCCAAGAATACTATACCCAGGTAATAATGATGAACCAGAAGCTTAAGGGTTGGTTGAGCAATGAAATACAGGTTAAAATAAGTATTATTTTTCTTATACTGTGCTATTTCTGATAGTTTTTGTAAGTACACACATATAATTAAGAAACTAGTTTATCATTGTCTAAAAACGCAGAATAGATTTGACATAACCTGAAATAATGGAACAAGGAAATTTATTATTGCACAGTTTTACAAAAGAGTCTTATGAGATTCTGTCATGGTTCCTTAAGTTAAATATATTTGAATTTCCATGGTTGCCCTAGAGATGCCAGTTAAATTCTCCTAGGTATTGTGTCTATCATTTGGGTACTGTCCTCAACAGTTGACACTTATAAGCATTTATTTAAAAAGCAATAGCAATAGCAAAAGCAATAGCAATATTTTTCAACTCACAAACACTGTTTTCTACAACTTTAAAATATTAAAAACTACCTAGGAGCTAAATATTTACCTTCGGAAATTGGAAAATGCACACAAGAAAAGAAACCATCTCTAATTCCATCACACAAATATAATTACCTTCAATAATTTGCTTTGCATATTCCAGGTTTTATACAAATTTATATTAATTTTTATCAGTTAAGCAACAGATTAACTATTTAGTATAAAATGCTTTATACTAAAAGCAGATAAAGCATGGATGTAGAGAAGAAACTTATGGACACCAAGTGGGGAAAGCATTGGCGGGGGGAGGTGGGATGAACTGGGAGATTGGGATTGACATATATACGCTAATGTTTATAAAATAGATAACTAATATGAGCCTGCTGTATAGCACAGGGAACTCCACTTGGCTGTACAGTAGAAACTAACACAACATTGTAAAACAACTATACCCCAATAAAAATAAATAAATAAAATGAAATGCTTTAAAGTGGCACTTTAGTTAGAATGTGACTTAAAGAAATACCTAGGTACAAATTGTTATTGTGTCACTAAACACTAAACCCAAATGTTATCAACTAAGGTTTCATTAAGCTTTTCTACTTCAAGTAAAATTTTACATATCAGAGTTCTTGACTGCAAACATTTAAGCATAAACTTAATATATTGGAAGTCTATTAGGAACTACTGAGATGGAGAATCAGACTTGAAAAATGATCAGGAATCAAAGAAAGCTAGTTGACAGGAACTAGTGCAAAGCCATGCCATAGGAGCACACTGGTGTGGATGCCACAGCCATCACCACTGCATACAGGACAAGATCATGGCCTGCATGATCACCACCCTATCTGTGCCTCCAGCACCATGGCTTCTCCTGCAGTGCTGCCAGATACGTCCAGGTTGGACCATGGAAAGACACTATTAGAAAATCGTTCAATATATAAGAGCCAAAGAAAGGTAGCTCCATTTAGCAAAGTTAGCCATAGTCTTAGTGGAGCTTTCATACCTTCACTGGTAGATGGAAGAATTAGGTAATTCTAAGTTCTAAATTTGGGGACATGGGCCATGTGGATGAGGAGAGCAAACCTCTCAAAGATTTAGACATAGTGACTATAAAAAAGGACTCAGCAAGTATTACTATTATGGGGGGAAAATCCTGTTCATGTAAAGGCCCACACCTCAAACTCAGCTGAGATCTCTGGTCAGTAACTAACCCAAGTCAGCAGGCTTAGTGCCTCTCTAGCGCATAAGTATATTTTAACCCTGGGAAGATCTAATCTTCTAAGGAAATATTTAGGGGAATCAAATGGATAGTATTAGCCCTTTCATGTTAAGATGGATTCTGTGCAATTCAGCATGTTAAATATTTGTATCAAAGATAATATGCTGTGATAAGTAATTCAAATTAAAACTTGTTTAACTAAGTAATTTATTTGGTTGAAATTTTCAGTGGAAATTTACTATGACATTGAAGCATGCATGTTCATTTAAGAATTACTATCTTGAGAAAGAGAATTGTTCCAGTCCTGGGATGAGGCAGAACTTTGTGGTGTGATGTGATCAAGAGCCTCTTCTGGGAGATAATTATTAACCTACATGACTAAATGCTTGAACAATTTTCTGATAGACATTAATTAGCTCAAGAACCTCTTCTAAGAACAGCTCAGCTGACTTTAGCCTGGTGAAATGCCTCAGCACCTTAATCACTGTTTATCCAGTCTTGCTGTCTCCTTTACAAGAATCTTAAAAATCCAGTCTAAAATGATTCTCTAATCATTTCTTCCTACTACAAAATGCCTGTACTAAGTTGCAATCTTTGAATTTCTTAGAAAGCCTTTCCCTTGCAGCAAAACTTAGACCCAGGCTCTGAATCAATTTGTCTTAGAAGTTACTTTAATATTTATGTTCAATTCATTAGACTGTAAAATTTACTATAGTATTTGATTTTTCTCTCTGTCAAAAAGTAGTGCCTAGAAAGAAAATCAGCAATGCTAAATTTATAAATTTAGTTAAAATTGTTTCAACGAACATGATGAATCAAATTTATAAATAAGACCAAAGAGTTACCACAGGTTCCTTTAAAAACTGTTAGCCAAACATTCGTTGATTAATAAATGCAATAATAAGATTCATAATATGAAGTTAAAATTTAAAGATGGGTTAGTTTTGGGGATTTGGATTTTTAATAATTAAATATTAATTCTTTTTAAAAAGATTGTCTTCTGAATAATCTTTTCTGTACACAAAGGCCTCCTTCAAAGGCATTGAAAATACTCACATTGATTCCACCAAAACTTGCATAATGAAGGATTCCACAAGGAGCTTGGCTCCTGAGAAGCCAAAATAATAATTAATGACTGTGATGAGAGGTGTTTTCTGTTTTTTGGGGTTTTTTAAGGATGCTGTCATGGTTCTTTTAAATGCTACTGAAAGCTTACCATTAGCCTTTTTCAACTATTCCCCCAAATGGAATCATGAAGCAAATCCTTTCTTAAAATAGGTACTTAAATCTTTCCTTTTCAAGCGAGGTCCTCCAAGGAGAAATTCACATAGTCAGCTTCATGTCTCAGTTCTATGACTTTTTGTTTTGTTTTGTTTGGATTTGGTTTTATTTCTTATGTTCACTCTTTCCCACATGTATGGAGTAGAAATACAAGTTTGAAAACAAATGCACACAATGTATTGTGTCTTCAATATGAATGTCTGGTAGAATTAAACTGTACATCCCACAAAGACATTTTTGTTTTTCATCTCCTCACCATGATGTTCCTAGAATTTACAACATTGTAGTCACCCAATAAATATTATACTTGAGTGACTGAATGACATGGAGCAACTTATTAAAAGACACCCTTAATCGCTTCCATCTTCCTTCTTGCTCTACCTTACTTTCACCCTCACCTGGTTCAGTACATCATTGCCCTCCCTTAGAGACAAGTGGTACCTTAATTTACTCCTGGGATAAGTATTGGCCGGTAGGGTTAGATGATTTCCTCCAGATCTAAGGGCAAAGCTGACCTCAGATAGGTCTCAGGACAAAGCTGGAGAGGTTTCAAGCCAGGTTGAGTCGCTGAATCAGAGGACCACGTTTGGCATTTAGAAGATGGGGATGTAGGAGAACATAGAGTTATGGGATGGGAGTAAGTATCTGCAGATTGAAGTCTGCAGATATAAGAATTCTAAAGGATTTGGTTTGGGATCACCCCAGGCCAGAAGAAATAGGCAGGAGAAAGAGATAAACCTTTTAATTTAATGGAATTCTTGGAATCTGGAACAAAGAAATTGCACATCCACACAAATGCTTCACTGATGCACAATGGTTGATGCTAGGTATGTGCTGTCTGCCTCCTGCTCTGGTATTAAAACAGCATCCCGCCTGCTGGGCACTTTCTGGAAAGCAAGTATGGATGGACTCTGGGAAGAAGACAACCATTTGTAGTTTAATTCCCTCCTGGATCCCGCAGCATTTCCTCTCCCAATAACAAGAACAAAGAAAATAAGATGTAGCATATTTTGATGAATATTATAATGTGCTTTGAAATCACATACCAGGGGGTGTGGTGGTGAAGGAATCAAACAAATGCACTACGGAGGTTAAAAAGACCAAATCAATACAATGAAAAAAGCCAAATTTCAGGTTTTTCATGAATAACAATTAATGGTTATTTATGTGTAATTGAAGCTACATTCACAACTTTTATATTATTAATTTTCTGGAGGCAATGAAGTAGAGACACCCATTATAATTCTGTTTGAAACATACATTATTAGTCAGAACTGACTACCCTGCTTGTGAGGTCCAGCAAAAAATAAAAATGTAGGGGGTCCCTTGTTCCCAAACAGGAAAAAATTGTTATTAAGGTACTGATGTATAAAGATTTCCCTTCTGTGATTTCTCTCTTGACTTGTCACAGTGCTTTGTTTGCTAGTTAAAGTCATTCAAAGTAAAGAAAAATTAAAAATTTAAATTATTAGTATGAATTTTTTAGTTCATCTTTATATTGTGCAAGGCCAGCTTTCTTTGAATATTTTTAGAGCATTTAACTGGTATGTGGAATCGTCAAAATGACACAATCCTTATTCCATAGCATGTACATGCATATGTATTGCATTCTTATCAGAATGGTGAGAATGCTGTTCAAAATTAACTCAGCTGTTTTTATAGCACTTCTTGACAAGCACACATTCTTTTCTCTACCTTTGGTTTAGTGGTGAGTAAGGAAGGACCTAGAGGAAAAGAGATTGTGGGCTGCTCCATCTATAAGTGGTTAGCTGATATAGGGAAGTAACATGAGAAAAAATGAACATATTAGGATTACGTGGCCACTTGTGTTTCTTAGAATGCATTGCCTTCTTTAAGGATCCAAAACAAGTTCTGGTCTGAACCAAAAGCTTGGTGTCTCCCAGCTTTCAGTGTTTCTGCCTACTCAGTTACAGACATATCACACTTACTTTGTACTTTCTTTGACTCACACTGAGCTCCCTCACATTTTGGGTCCACTGGAATTCTGTGCTCTTGGCACCTTGCAAGTGCTATACTGGAATGGGACATCCAGAATCCCTGGACACGTACACTGAGTGTTTATCCTCTAGCACATGTGTGCTCCATCGTCTTATCATACTTCACTTATGAAAGACAAGTTCAAAGATAAAATTGAGAATTTCAAGACCACAAAAGCAAAGCTTTAAACCAAACGTGGGGTCCTTCTGAGCACTGGGTCCTGCTCAAATCACACCTTCGTGAAGACAATTCTGTTGTTAGATTTAAAAGATAAATTAAACCTTTACTTGAAAGAGAAGCAATAGTAAGGTGTCAAAGCTTGGGCAGGTAGGATTCTCAGCATGTTTGCATATATAATGCATGGAGAAATGTACCATAGTCATCAATGAGTAGACGTGAGGAGGAAAGCAAAGTTTCTGCAGTGGATACAAGCATCTCTCTCTTGACTTTTTCCTTATAATTTTACAGGAAAACTAATAATGGTTCTTCATGATATATTTACAGTTTTATATCAGATTTCTAGAAAAGCAAAGTTTGGACTGCAGAGTGGCACAGGTGCAGATACTTCTAAATATCTGATTTTGGAATTTGGGATTGAAGACAAAAGAGACCCTGATGTAAGAAGAGATTGTGTTTTCAAACAGTTAATTTTTTAGGCGCTTCTCTGGCAGAGGAACTCATTTCTCCTTAGAAATGATGTGATAAATACTGACTGGGTCCTCAGGTTAGTCTGAAACAACTATAAACCTGGTGTAGTGCCTGGAGTGTAACGTTGACAGTGCAATTTAGTAAACAAAGCCTCGCGTGTGATATTTTTATGAGAAATACATTTCAAAGACTAGGCACACATTTCCACTCAACTTACTCTGTGTGAGCAGGGGCTTCCCTGAGTCCTGTCTTGGTTGGTGGAATTGAAGCCTAAGAGATTCCTCTGATCCCGAAAATTGTGTCGGTAGCCATGAGATGGTGAAAAACCTAGGTCGTCTGTGGTACTGGTAACTTGGTAAATTTCTCCGTTTACAGAAGAGAGGGGTTTGTGGAAGATAGAGAATGATCACCTGCAGATACTTAGGAGAACATACCTTGAGAACGGCCTTGCAGAATGCTGGATGGACATCCCTTTACTGGATATCCTAAGATGAGTTCTTTCTCCATATATACCACTCTCTGGGTAGAAAAAATTAAGGTTTTCATGTTGTTATAGCAATGTAATTTTAAAATCCGTTGCCCTGTGAGTGTTGGAGAAGCTGAAATGTGTTGGCCCTTTGGCATAGTATCTCTCTATAACTTGTTGATAAATCTAGAAAGTTTTTAAAAGCCTTAGGGGAATAAAGTGCTGACCCAACAACTATATTTCAACAAAACAAGACTATGAAAATTAGAAATGAGAAAGTGATGGTTAAAGGTAATGACCTGTCAATGCTCAGAACAATAATGTTAATAATGATGGCTGACATTTATTTAGGGTTCACTCAACTCACATAGGCACCATGATTTATATACATTAATTCATTTAATCCTCATATCAATCCTCTGATATACATATTGTTGTATTCAACATTTAAAAGTGAATTTATAGAGTCACCAAGATGTGAAGTGACTAAACCAAGAAGCTTCTAAGTAATGAAGGAAAATCCATACTCAGTGAAGGAAAATCCATGTCTGATTCTGGGGCAGCTTGTCTCAACATTATGCTTGATTTTTATGTTCTTATTTTTGACACAGTTGCTACATGGTGTATACTCAGACTGCTGATGCTTTGCTGAGTATTTAATATGGAATTAAATTTAATATTATTTTAATTCCCAATTTAAATACTACTCAGAAGTGTTAGGCAAGAATCTGTGTTCATTTAAAAATAAAATTTACTGGCATGTTATTAAAAACTATAAAATACTTCATATCCACAAGATGAAATTAGAGATACTTGGCCACAGTAAAAATTTGGCTTGATCAGAAATGAGAGATTATGCCTTAAAATACTACTTATTTGGGGTTAAAACAATTTAACCCTCCTTTCCCATTTTAAAGGTTTTTTATAGACAAAGAAAAAATATTATGATATTAGAATTTTTAGTTCTCTATATCTTATATCATCCAAAGGGTAATGTAAATGAATTTATCAAATGAATGTATGACCATATGAAATTATTTGTCCTGTGTTTCTAAATAGCTTGCATTTTCCGTGCTTCTAAAAAAAATGTATATCCAACATCAAGCAAAGTGCTTGATACGTAGTATGTCTCAAAAACGTTGTTTATGAGTGAAATAAATTCACCACTGGATACTAATTGTAACAGGTAATAACTGCAAGAAAGGAAGGTAATGGAACCTAGATCAAATGCTTTTATCACTACTTGTGGCAAACTAGAAAGGACAAAATAAGAATATAAAATTTATTTCAGCAAGAATCTGAAATGAAGAAAGAGCGATCTGAGCTGCAAACCACATAAAAGTGACTCTTTGAAAGAATTAAGATTTTAAAACACAGAGACACAAGAACATGTAATGGAGTGGAAATGAATTTCTCTCCGGTTGTAATGGCGAGTGTGGGAAAATGTATGGAGCTTTAGAGAAGCTTAATTCAAAGTGAATATAGTTACACAGTTGTTTTGCTAAGGAAAAATGGGTTTCTCAAAATAAGAGACATCCTTTATAATTACAGTATTAAGCCCTAGTTGGAGGGCTTCCCTGGTGGCGCAGTGGTTGAGAGTCCGCCTACCAATGAAAAGGACGCGGATTCGTGCCCCGATCCGGGAGGATCCCACATACCGCAGAGCGGCTGGGCCCGTGAGCCATGGCCGCTGAGCCTGCGCATCCGGAGCCTGTGCTCTGCAATGTGAGAGGCCCACGTACAGAAAAAAAAAAAAAAAACTTAGTGGGGAGTAAGGATGCTGCTCTTATGCTTCCAGAACACCACAGATAATTTTTCTTGTCTATGTCAAGGACGTTTATTCTCTCTTCAAACTAAATCAAAAAGATTCACTGGCAGAAAAAGACCTGTTATATGAATATCGTAGATTAGACATTGTCTTCTCTAGTGTTTCAAAATGGATTTAATGAGGGTATGTTTTTTCTTGATATAAAATATATTTTATTCTAGAGTAGAAATAATTTTCAAATTATTTACAATTAAGTTATGTATCACTAGGGCTTTTATTTTTAAATTTTCACTAGATGTAAGGGATAGACATGCATATATATCAGTGTCATGTTTCAATATACAAAAATTCATTTTTATCAAAGCTTTCGTGTGTTTTATGGATCTCAAGTGCCTTATATACATGATATTTCTCCCTTTTTGTGTTCTTTTATGGTTCATATTTATATTCACAAAAGTAACATTTTATTTATTGCCTTTTATGGAATTTCACTTTTGAATATGTTAGAAAAAACCTAGTTAAAAAACCACTGTCGGTCTTTTCTTTAACATTTTGGATCTTGCTCTTTTTTGCCACCATACCTCACCATCTTTTTCACTTTTCTTCATTACAACAAAATGGCTTTTAGTTAAAAACCAATCTTCTCCCCACCTCTCTCACTTGTCTAGAAAAGCATTTCTTCTCCCGAACACTTAGAATGGTGAAAGTACATTCCTGTTTTTGAAAGATGTTAGCTTCTAAGTCTAGCAATTTCATTGCTATTTGGAAGTTACCTTGGAGTCTTACAGAATGGGGAAGATTATTTTTAAATCTTAATCAAAAGGGCCACTGAAATAAATCTTTAAAAGAAATAACCCATTCAAAACCAAGAAAGTGATTTGAGAACGAAAATTTACTGTAGTATCCTATGGAGTTACACGGAATTACAACCAATCCGGAATGCTTTCAAAGTACATTAGGAAATGTATGCATTCAATCAAAATAAAACCTGGCA
>RJWK010042933.1:0-18989 GCA_004363435.1 Platanista minor
TATTCTTCAATCCCAGTTTCGATCCCAGGCTCAGGTGAGGCATGGAATCCTAGGTGAGTATGTTTGGGGTTTGCGTGAGACGAGGATACCAGGGGTTGGGGGAGCCCCTTACACAATAGCTCATGTGGTTTTTCTGCCTGGGTAGGTGACTGAGGCACTAAGGCAGGCTGTGCAGGGCCTGCTAGAAGAGCGAAAGCAGCAGAAGTACCAGATCTCTGCCCTAGAAGGTATCTGATCAGTTCTTTTCTTCATATACACAGCCTCATATGTGTGAACACATTTTGTTGCACTCCTGTTGTGTGTGTGCTTGTGTTTTAATTTGCAAGTGGAGTCTCTAGGCTCATGTGTGAAGTTCTTAGAGGGGCTGATCCCCAACTTGTCCCACTACAGCATCACTAAGGTTGCTGCAGGGGGCTCCAGAGCAAAGGGTCCTTCTCCTGGAGCAACGCCTGGAGGGACTGAGAAGGGAACTGCAGGGCCTTCAAAGCCAGGTACAGGAACAGGCCCGAGCCCAAATACAAACAGGACCACAAAAGTGCAGTGCTACCAGTGGCCTTCACCAAGAGCTGCAGAATGAGTAAGTGATGGGCAAAACCTCTCCTTCTTCAGGCCTCTGAACTCCTGGTACTCTGGTAGCCTCCTCTGGGCTTGTTAATTGGCTTTAGAATGACACTGCTGTCATCCCTGCAGGCCGCAACTGCTGTGGGAGGAGTCAGAGATTCTTCGGGAGGAATTGAAGTTGCTGCAGGACCAGCTGAGTGAGTAAAAGATTGGGGGGTGGGTATGAAGTCACCTGTTCCCTTTTCTGGAAAGCCTTCTTGCTTTCCTAATAAATGACCAATAGCTCTGACTGCTTGAGCTTCCTAGAAATCTGGCCAAATATTTTGTCTTACCTCTCATGGTGTGAGTCTAGTCTCCCCAGTCAGCTTGGAAACTTCTCAACAGCTGGACCAGAATGCTTCTGTCCTAGTTTTCAGTGCCAGAGAAGGGGAAGGAAGGAAGTTGGAGAACATCTCCCTTACATTTTCTCTCATCCGCAGGCCAGCACCAGGAGCTGCTGCTGAAACAGATGACTGAGGGGCGGCAAGCTCAGGCCCACAGCTGGAAGGTAGGACCAGAATGGGACCTATCTGTTCACATCTCCCTTTGGAGGCCCCTTCCGTTCTCTGTCTATCCTGTTTTGCAGGCGGGCCAGGATACCCTCTCCTATCCCTATCTCTTTCCTTCTCTTCCCTGTGCTGACTCCACCTGCCTCCAAAGCTCTTCTTCCCAAGCCCTCTGCTCCAGGCCATGAGAAACTATCTTTGTCCACGTGAGGGTTCCAAGTGTGCTGAAGAGGCTAATTGTGGGGAGGGGGAGTTGCTCCTGGAGAGGGAGAGGTTTGGTCCTACCTGGGCCCATGGTCTGGCAGATGTTGGATCAGCTGGAAAGTGGCCAGGAGAGCAAAAGTCACACCCTGGAGGCTGCCAGGACAGAGGTTCAGGACGCCCGGTGGGAGCACGACCTCCTCAGGTCAGGGAGTATGGGTGCTTGCGGTAGTGGAAGGGATTTGTCTCACAGAGACCAGGGACCAAAGTTCAGCTATCTTAGATTTGAAATGGGCTGGTAGGCGTTGCAGCCCATACAGGCAGTACTGGGCATTCTTTACTTGACACAGAGTCACCGAGGTATTTCTATATATTTGGAGGATAAAGCGGGGGAGGGGACTGGAGTCCTTGCCTCAGGAAGGAGGACAGTTCTGTTCTGGGAGGGCCCCCTTGACCCACCATCACCATCTCTGCCTCTGATTCTTTCCCCTTTGCAGGACTTCTGTTCACATTCTCCAGGCTAAGCTGCCCCTGGCTGCCACCTTTGCCATGTCTCTTTCTTCATCTAGCTCTGAAGTCAGTCTTCCAGACAGTAACAGTAGTTGGGAACTTTTAAGGTAGCTAGGTGGGGGTAAGGCATGGATCTGGGGAAGCTGAATCTGAATGGTGCCTGGATGCCAGCTGTCTAATTGTTTGACATTGGGTAGAATGGAGTCTCTGCCTCTATCTTTGTGAATCCATCAACCTCTGTTGCTCCTTATCCCAAGTCAGGCCTTTATGTCCCTCCCCATCAGGGCCCACAGCCTAAGTCTGTATGTATCACAGTGCTTGCTGATGATTTGTTCTCTCTTCCCTTTTTTTTCCTGTTAGATCTCCAGAGGCATACCCTTTCTAACCTGGAGCCCACCAGCTTTCAGCTCCAGGCCCAGAGCCCTATAGTTTAAGGGCCCCAAGATGCTCCTGAGTGACTGTAAGGACTTGTAAGAGCAGTAGGATGATGTTTTCTTTGCTCATCTTTCCCTCCAAGGTCCTGTTTCTGGGTCACCTTCCCCTCCCCTCTTGATCTAGCTGGTGTTTGCCCTCCCTACTGAGGTTTGTCACTGCCTGTCCAGCCTTACCCACAAGCAATAAAATGGTTTAATCCTCCCTGATGTGTTTTCTGTGAATCAGCACCCACATGGGATAGACTCAGCTGTACCTTTTCTTCTTTCTGTGACCTGACTGCTTCCTGTCACCTCTCTCTCTGAAATCCAACTTCATAGACATTTATAACTGTATCTTCTGAGTGCAAGTCCTGTGCTCAGTGGACGTTGGAAGGAAGAGCTCCCATTCTGTGGGTAGAATGAGGTAGAACAATGCTCTGGGACAGTACTGCTATGGGGATGCAGAGGAGGGCAAGACACTCTGGTGAGCCTTTGACCTGGCAAATAGAAGGCTTCCTCTCCTTTTTCTTCAGCTTCTGCCTCTTGAGGCTCACTCTAGCCCCTCCATATTTCTTCATCCTCAGCAGTCCAGGCTGCATTTCTGCAGCAGTCTCCTCCTTAGTCTCTCTTCTTTCAGTCTCTACCTCTAGTCCAGTGGCATTCAGGGCTTTTTGACTGTGACCTCCAGTAAGAAATACAGTTTACATTGTAGCATAGTAAATATAAATGTATGTATTTATTAACTGAAACAAATTTTATTATTCAATACTATTCTTACTAAGAGTTATGCACTCTGATATTTCCTATTATATTTTTTAAAATGCTTTGTGGCTGTTGGTTCTGATCCTTCCACCACTTGGTTGCTCTCTGGAAGTATACCTTCCTGGGTAGACTAAGGGAAGCTTTACTTTTTCCTTACTTGGGCTTTGTATTCTAGACAGTGCAGTCCAGGATTTCCCTAGAAGTAGCGGCATCTCACTGAGGTCTCATTAGGTCTCTTCCAGTGCTAAATATAGCCCCAAAAATAATGTCATTTATCCACCAAGTGGATGTTTATTGAGCATAATACATACCAGTCCTGGTATATATTTGTCCTAAGCTAAGATGTGCAGTGGACTCCCATCTCTTAGCTCAGTCTGGCTGGGAAGAGGAGACAGTTATCTGAAATAAAAGCATAATAAAAGGCTGGGGTGAGTAGGGCAGGAACTGCTTCCTGTTTTGGGGTACATTCAAGGCCCTGGCCTAATCAGCAGACAGGTCATGAAGGGTGGGCCTTTGACACCTGAATAGCTATAAGGCAATCCTCATGTTTTCTTCCCCCTCAGCATTAAGGAGATTGATGAGAATGGAATGGTAGAGATGAGACCTGGGTCAAACAGAACCTGTTCAAAAAAACAAAACCCAAAAGTTCCCATCAAGACTCATCTTCCTGCTGAAGCAGGTACAAGGAACCCCTGTCTTTTACATCTTTTACTGGGCAGGTGATATATCTGGCATAATGGCACTATTTAATCTACTTGCTACCAGTGCTCTACTTATTTATCAACTACCTTGCATCAAGGTCTGTGGAAGACAGGTTTGCAAGGAGGGTGCCAGGGCTCCAACAGAAACACTAAATAGCAATGTGGAACAATGGTATTTGAACTGTCACCAGGTGGCAGCACATGATTTGTTGCCAGGAGAATGATACTGAAAAGGCTTTGGGCCAAGGGGACTGGGCGATGGTGACCTCTTTTCTCCCTTTAGAGATCCTGTGAGCTATCAATCTTCCTAAAACAGATTGAGGTAAAGGCTACTGTAAAGGCTACTCTCTTGCTAAAGAACCTCTGATAATTCTCACAGCATAAAAAAGAAAGGACAAGTTTGGCATTTAAGCTGAACCCACATTTAACCTCTTCTCTCTCCATTCTGTCTCTTACCACACATCTTTCTTAAACTTTATTGCCACCAAAAATGCACACCACCTATACTCCAACTGTTCAAATCCCACTCATCTGTCAAGATCCTTCCAACAGGAGGCAAGTCTAAAGATGGCAGAAAGGAAGTCTCTAACCTCAGGGAACATGGGTGCAGAAAGGCCATACTCCACTGTTTGCCTGCTCTTGCCCTGGAAGCTTAAATCTGCTCAGGCATGAGATCATCAAGGCTCATGCCTTGATGGCATGAGGTCCAGGCGTATGGAAAGCATGAGGAAATATGTGCCTGTTGAACAGCTGAATAGCATTCTTATTCCCTACTCTGTTTTCAAGCCAGCTCAAGTGTTCACCTCCTGGAAGAAGGCTTCACCAAATCGAATCTCTTAGTTTAGAGGTATTGCTCGCTCAGCATTTATACCCATTGCTCTTACTATCTCAAGTCACTAATAATTGTTTATTTGTTTTCCCTCCACACTATAGTGAGATCCTGTCCGACTCTGCGTTCATACGGCTTTTGCCTACTCAAGTCCTTATTCAGTTATATCTTCACCAAGCCAAAAGCCGCGCCGGTAGAATCCGTTTTCTGTTGCCTTTATCAATTACCAAGCTCTTATATGTTTGGCATTTTGATTGGCCCATTTTGTGTTTACTGTCCCGCCTTCTGAGGGGCTCCTGGGCTCGGGTTTTCCCCAGGTGTATTCCCTCCTCCTTGGTTCCGCCCTTGGTTCCGCCTTTCCCGCACACTGCCTCTTCTGTTTTTACTTCTACTTCCTTCCTATTGGTTCCCTTCGTCCTCTAGAGTTGGCGCTTTGGGCTGATGATTGGCTTTTCTGAACGCCCATTGTGTCCACCCTCATACCACGTGGCATTCCTAGTGCTAATTGGGCAATTTCACTAGCTCGTTTTTCCAGGATTAACGATTGATTGGCTGCTCTGAGGGAGGGCTTGAGAAAGGGGCGTGACCGTTGAAACCCCGTCCCTAGCTTCCCTGCCCGCCTGGGCTGGAGTTTCAGACGCTCGCGGCCGGGCAGCCCAGGGCGCTTCCAGCTTCGCTCCTTGGCTCGCCGGCCGGATCATTCTCCTGGCCTCGCCGAACAGGCGGGGGGAGCGGCCCCGACCGCGGGGTCATGGCAGTAGCCTCCTCGTCCTCCGCCGCCGTTGGCCCAGCCGAGTCGCCGGCTTCTGCGCGAGGGAGCCCTACCGCCTCCGCAGGCTAAGAGCCGCTGCCGCCTCCGAGCTGTGAGGGCTACTATGCTCCCTCTTTGCCTCCGCCTCCCCCTCCCGCCCGCGCAGGCACCCCTCTGGCTGCTCAGTCCCGCCTCAGGTAAAGCCTAGAGAGCGCGTGGGGCACTAACCCGGGGCACCCCGGCCCGCGTGCGCGGCTGCCACCCGCCTGGGCTTCGGAGCATTGGTGCTCCGGTCTTTTAGCACTGGCAAGACTGGCAAGACTCCTTCGCTTCCCGGAGCCTCCTCTCAGCGGCTGGGGACACTCCTCGACCCCTTCCCCTACTCTTTTCACTTCCCTAAGGGTCCCGGGACGGCTCCTCCCCCCCGCCCCGCGCCTTCTCCCTCCCCACCTTAGAGGCCCGGAACCCGTAGAAGTTCCTTCATATCTGGGACCTGGTCCCCGACTCCTTCAGGCACTTTCCCCACTTCAGAGACCCAGGACTTCATTTCCTCGGAGAACTACCGTTTCTGAGACCTCCAGCTCCACCCTGTCAGCTCGCTCAGAGATCTGGACTCCCTCACTTTTCTCAAACGAAACACCCTCGAAAACACCCACTTCTATCCTCGAAAGATACTTCCCTCCCCTCAGACATTACTGACTCCTTTTTTTCACTCCTCCCCTGTCATCCCTCCTCTCCGCATCTTTCCTTTTCCCTCCTCTGCCTTTTACCCTTAACTTTGAACACTCTGGACTAAGTCAGTATTCAGATTTAACTAGAAGTGAAACCGGTTTTGTCGAATTTAAATACCTTTCAATGTATCCCTCTGAAAAAAACTTTGCTAAATAATTTAGACTTTATTCTGTAGGTATGGGGAGCCATTGAAGCTTTTAAGCAGGAGTTTGGTATGGTTGATTATCTCTGGTGAAAAAATGGAGGAAGTATTCAAAGTGAAGAGCGTGGAGGCAGAAAGCCTAGGTAGGCAGGAAAGTAGTGTGCTAATCCAGGTCAGAGGGGAATAGTGGTAGGAAAAGGAAGAGAATGACATGCAGTTCCATGAGGTTTCAAAATAGAGTTGAGAGAATTAGTGGGGGATTTCTAACTTGGCTGATGGGATGGATTGGTAGTGTTAATTGAAATAGGGAATATAAAGAAGCAATTTTAGTATATGTGCTGCCGAAGCGAGCACTATAAAGAAGCAATTTTGAGGGAAGGTAATGAATGTGGTTTTGGACAAGTTTAATTTGAGGTGTTTTTCAGGTATCATTGTGGGTAGGTGGTAATTTGGGTCTGAAAACTGGGAGAAAGTTTGGAACTGAATACATATATTTGAGGGTCAACAAAGAGTATATGGGGGATATTTGAAGCCTAAGTATGGGATGGTAATACTGAAAGAAGAGAAGAAAAAGGCTGTGGACCAGAAGGAATATCATTGTTTGAAGGGTAATCGACACTGAGAAAGAGAGGTTAAAACAGTGGGACAAGAACTAGAACAGAATGGCATTATGATAGAAGCCAAAGGAAGAAAGGGTTTCAGGAAGGGAGAGGGCAACCATCAGTGTATGATGTGGTGTATGACCAGTAGAATGTGAATTCGGAAGAAACCACTGAATTTAGTAATTAGGAGATCACTTGCTTGCTTTGAAAAACTCTTTAGATAGCGTGATGGTGGGAATGATGGCAGTAGTCAGATCGTGATGGATTGAGGAGCAAATGTGAGAGAGTGAGTAAAATTACTCTTTCAACAACTGTGGTTGTGAAGGAGAGCTGATAGTAGTGAAACACCTTTGTTGAGGTTATGCTATGTGCCAGGTATCGTAAAGATGCGTTATAGATAACAACAGCCTTGTTTATGTATCAGTATTTCTCTTTTACAGTTGGGAAGGCTATAGGCAAGAATTTGAAAAAGTCTGTTTAGCTCTGAAACCTGTGTTCTTTCCACTATGGCACATGTGTGTTTTTTTTTTAGTATGGTAGGTTGAGGGGAAATTTTATTTAGGAAATATGTTGGGCATTTCATTCTTTGACACCGAAAGGATAGACATCGAGATGGATAATGATGTGGTAGGAGGGAAGGAAGGTGAGAGAGTTTAAAAGATGGTTTTATTTTGTTGATGTGCTCAGTTATCTGTGGAGACGTCAATTATCTTTGGAGACTGAAGGAACTATGGTGAGTTTCTGGCTTGAGTATTATGGCCATGGAAATATTCAATGGAAATTAAAGAGGAATGGATTAAGGATTCTTTTTTTAATTAATTAATTTATTTTTATTTTTGGCTGCGTTGGGTCTTCGTTGCTGCACGCGGGCTTTCTCTAGTTGCGGCGAGCGGGGACTACTCTTCATTGCAGTGTGCAGGCTTCTCATTGCGATGGCTTCTTTATGCGGAGCACGGGCTGTAGGCGTGCGGGCTGAGTAGTTGTGACTCGCAGGTTCAGTAGTTGTGGTGCACAAGCTTAGTTGCTCCGTGGCATGTGGGATCTTCCCGGACCAGGGCTCGAACCTGTGTCCCCTGCATTGGCAGGCGTATTCTTAACCACTGCGCCACCGGGGAGTGAAGTCCCTGGATTAAGGATTAAATAAAAAAGATTGCTGACACGTTTAAGCCCAGTTAAAGTTAGAAATATATATTTGTAGTGGGGCCCAGGAGCATGCGTTTTCCACTCCAGCAGCCTAAGAGCAAGAGGGCAAAAAAGATGATTGGGTTGATCCAGAATTGGAATTTACAAGAAAGAAAGGTAAAATGGAGAGTAATTTTACGTTGCTATTGATAATGTGGGAGGTATGATGGTATGATGCACTTTGAGCGTCAGAGCTGGGGCTGTGAGAAATAAAACCTTCATTGGGGACTTCCCTGGTGGCGCAGTGGTTGAGAGTCCGCCTGCCGATGCAGAGGACACGGGTTCGTGCCCCGGTCCGGGAAGATCCCACATGCCGCTGAGTGGCTAGGCCTGTGAGCCATGGCTGCTGAGCCTGCGCATCCGGAGCCTGTGCTCCGCAGCGGGAGAGGCCACAACAGTGAGAGTCCCATGTACCGCAAAAACAAAACAAAACAACAAAAAAAACCTTCATTGGGGCTGGTGTACTTGGAGAATAAGGAGACAATCAGAAATGTAGTTGAAGACTAGGTTTTGTTAGAAAAACAGAATGAGAAAGCTGAGAGTTCAGTATAAATATAGTTTCAATGTAAAACAAAAAACAGTGTAGGGACTTCCCTGGTGGTGCAGTGGTTAAGAATCCGCCCACCAATGCAGGGAACACGGGCTCGAGCCCTGGTCTGGGAAGATCCCACATGCCACGGTGCAACTAAGTCTGTGTGCCACAGCTACTGAGCCTGCGCTCAAGAGCCTGTGAGCCACAACTGCTGAAGCCTGCATGCCTAGAGCCCATGCTCTGCAACACGAGAAACCGCAATGAGAAGACTGCGCACCACAGTGGAGTAGCCCCCACTCGCTGCAACTAGAGAAAGCCCACGCACAGCAACAAAGACCCAACGCAGCCAAAATGAATGAATGAATGAATGAATGAACGAACGAACGAATAAATAAATAAATAAATGTAAAAAAGAAACCCAGAGTGTAACTGTCTCAGTGCTGTTGAGGGGGAATAGACGTATAGATTACTGAAGTAGTGGGAGGTTAAGGGGCTATAAAGGATATTGATATGTCATCAATATGGATGTCATAGTTGCCCGCTATGAAGCGAGAAATGGAATAGAGAAGATATTGGGTCCTATATGTGGGGCTGCTCAGAACTAAGGGACCCAGAATTGAGTTGGACATTCCTTGGCACTTGTTCAAAAGCAGTACTAGGTGGTACAGATATTTGTGTGTGAATTAATGTCGAGATCCTCAAATACTTGATGCCCTGGATGTATGATTTATTATTCTCTCAAACAGATGTCTATTTGGAATGGTCTCAAACACAGATCTTTTTTTTTTTTTTTTTGCGGTACGCGGGCCTCACACTGCTGTGGCCTTTCCCGTTGCGGAGCACAGGCTCCGGACGCGCAGGCTCAGCGGCCATGGCTCACGGGCCCAGCTGCTCCGCGGCATGTGGGATCTTCCCGGACCGGGTCACGAACCCGTGTCCCCTGCATCGGCAGGCGGACTCTCTACCACTGCGCCACCAGGGAAGCCCAACACGGATCTTTTGTGATTTGGAATATGATAGGCCTGTTTAGTTCTGTTTAAAAGTGTATGTGCTGAGAAGCTAGACTAGGGAATCTCCACCCCAGTATCCCCAATGACATTTTGTACTTACGTTATTTGTAAAAAGTAAATTACATATTTACATGTACTCATTCCCTGGCTTATTTAGAGTAGAAAGCTGACTTGCTTTAATGATTTTTTTCTCTATGTGAAAGTGTTTATAAATATAATCTTCGTGTCATACATTTCATCTTTCTGCAAAATGAATGTTGTGTTGGAATTTGAAATCTATGATAAGGGCTTTTATGAGAATTTTGTCTCCTTCTGGTAAATGAAGCCCAAGTATTACATTGTATAGTGTACAATGTGGGTGGGTGTGGGTGTGGTGTGATGGTGAATGTTTTGGGCCAACAATGATTATTATACTGTTTTCCAAGTCAGCATATGGAGTTGACTTCAATGTAGTCTCACTGGTGTTATTTCTGCTGAGCACTCGGAGTGGTTGTTTCAGAGAAAGGCTTACTTGTGATAATTTTTAAATCTTACATTCCTGAAAATTTCAGAAAGGCAGTGTGATATAAGGAAAAAAATGGAAGTCCTAACTGTCATCAACACTGTTATGAATAGCTATATGATTGTAGGTAAATTTTTTATCCTCTGAGCATTAGTTTTTTTTTTAATTTAATTTTTGAATAGGTAATACATTCAAATGGTTAAATAAATAGTTGAATATTTATATATGTTATATAAACAGTGAAAGTCTCACTCCTATGCCTATTCCTCATCCACGCAGTTCCATGTCCCTTGCCCAACCACTTTTACTGGTTTCTTTACACTCTTTTAGACTTTCTTTAGGCAAACACTTACAATTATGAATGTATTTTTCCTACTTTTCTTGCAAAAGTTAGTCCATAGTCCCCACTGTTCTGCACCTTCAACCCATTACCCCCAAAATGCCTTTTCACTTAATGTATCTTGGAGATCTTTCCAGCTCAGTACATAGAGAGTTTCTGCTTTTTTTCAAAAAATCTGCACAGTATTTCATTGAATGGATGTATTATAATTTAATTAGTTCCTTATTGTTGTACATGTGTGTTGCTTCTACTCTTTTGATATTATAAGCAATACTGTAATGGAGACCCTTGAACATGTGTCATTTTACACGTGTGCAAGGATATTTGTGGCTTCACTTTATAGAAAGTGGGATTTCTAAGTCAAAGGATATATGCATTTATAACTGTGAAATATGTTGCCAAATTGCTTCCCTTTGGGGTTGCTCCAAAATGTGCATTGCCTGTTCACTCACCAACATTAGCTGTATCATAGCTAATACTTACATGGTACTTACTGTGTACCAGATACTGTTCTAAGTGCTTTATATACATTACTTCATTTTATCTTAATAACATCCTTTGAGGTAGGTGCTGTTATTATCTCCGTTTTTCAGATTAATAATTTGAGGTATAGAGACTTTAAGTGATTTGCCCAAATCATACAGTTACTGTGGCAGAAATTCAAACCAAGTATTCTGGCTTCAGGATTGGTGTTACTAAGATTATGTTTTACTGTTATCAAACTTGAAATTTTGCCAATCTGATAGAGAAAAATGATACCTCAGAGTAGTTTTAAGTTTTAAAATATTACGTTAAGATTAAGGATCTTTTTATATTGTTTGATCACTCATGTTTCCTTTTCTGTAAACTACGTGTTTAAATTCTTTATCTGTTTTTCTTTTGAGTCATAGGTCTCTTTCCTATTGTTTTCTAAGTTTCTCTCTCTTTTTATATATGATATAAATATGTATATATATTTATTTATGTGTTGATGTATATGTATTTATATATGTATATATATCATATATACATGTGATAAGATAAATTTTTTTGTCTGGGGTATGTATTGCAAATATTTTCCCATTTTGACATTTGTCTTCTAACTTCTTTTATTCCCATGCAGAATTTTTAGATTTTTATGTAGACAGACTTATCAATCTTGTCTTCTATGGCTTTTGGATTTTGAGTCATAGTTAGAAAGACCTTCCTCATCTCAATCATTAGTTTTTTAATCTATCCAGTGAGAACAAGAAAATAGAATTATTATGAAAGTCAAAGTACTTTGTGAACTGTAAACTGTAAATCATTATACAGATGAAATATGGTGTTACTTATTAATTTGTCTTCTGGACAAATTGTATAGAGGTTGTCATCTCTTCTCCTGCATTAAGTGGAATAGGATGACAAATTTTTGTTTTCTGCAGTGTGGGAAACTAGGGTGGTAATGATCTTGTGGTCAGTGTTTTTCTTGGAAAATTTGCGTGGGATCTTTTTCAAAAGTAGGCACAGTGGAAATCCTGAAGTATTTTTGCATACTTTAGTCTTTGTTGTTCTTTGTATTAGGTATAATTGGAATCTGTCTAAAAGTTCTCAAAAATTATTTTGCTTTCACATTAGCTATGGTTGACAAGTTTGCACATTATTTACTTTGGGTATTGTATTCCTACTGATTGGTAGGAATTTGTAATTTGGGAGGACCCCTCACTTCTGTGTGTGTGTGTAAGATTATAAAATTAACGCATGTTCGTTAAGGAGGAATTGGGGAATAGAGATGATTTTAAATTATTCAAATCTCCCCAAGATTCAAAGAGTTAATAACCAATGTTAACATTTTGGACTCTCAGGATTCTTTTTGTGTATGTGTTTGTATTGTCATTACCAACTCTCTAGGGTTTGGCATAGTGCCTGGCCCTTAGTAGGTGCTAAATAAATAGTTGTTGACTGAGTGAATGAAAGAGTGAATATGTTTTTACATAGGAAGTACGGAATCTCAATGTCTTATTTATTTTCATTTTTTTATCCACTGTAGATTTTGATTCATATAGTAGTGTTAAAATTTGTATGCCATAATTCATTTGAAGGTGAGTAAGTTCAAATCTAACCCTCATGGAGCTCAGAGTCCAGTGAAAGAGACAGATAAGCAACAATTAAAATACTGTGTGATAACTATAATAACAGAGCTTTGTGGAAGGCATTATCAAAACACAGAAAAAAGAGATTGAGGGGTCAGAGAACACTTCCCATATGAGATGATCACTGGAGAGCCATGTAGGAGAGGTCAAGAAGAACATGCCAGGGAAAAGGAATATTCCTTCTAGGTATTGAAGTGTGAGCAGGACTCTACAAGTAGTTTTCTATTTGGAGCAGATTGTGTCTGTGGGTAGAGGAATAGAGATAGATGAGGCTGGAGATGTGGGCAGGGGCCAGATAAGAAAGAGCCTTTGTATCACACATGAAAAATTCTCAAAAGTTTACTTATTTTTGAGAATAGATTGGGAGAGGTGTGAGAGTGAAGATAGGAAGACCAAGAAGATGTTAATTGAGCACAACAGCTGGAATGAGATGAACATCACTTAAGCCAAGTTAGGAGGGGAAAGCTACACTTGAAAAGAGGGTTAAGTCTGGGGGGCCAATGATTCGGCCAGTTTTAGTAGAGCAAAGTCTTTGTATGCCAAGCTAAGGAATTTTATATGCAACAAATGTCATTGAATTTTTTTTTTTAATTTTAAATTTTTAATTTTTGGCTGCATTGGGTCTTCGTTTCTGCATGTGGGCTTTCTCTAGTTGTGGCGAGCGGGGCCGACTCTTCATTGCGGTGCGTGGGCTTCTCATTGTGGTGGCTTCTCTTGTTGTGGAGCACGGGCTCCAGGCGCATGGGCTTCAGTAGTTATGGCACGCGGGCTCAGTAGTTGTGGCGCATGGGCTTAGTTGCTCTGCAGCATGTGGGATCTCCCCAGATCAGGGATCGAACCTGTGTCTCCTGCATTGGCAGGCGGATTCTTAATCACTGCGCCACCAGGGAAGCCGCCATTGAATTTTTTTTAACTGTCATGTGTGTTATGTGAACTGTTACAGGTTGCAGTTTGCTTCCTTCCCACTAGTCTGAAATGATGTTGAAATCTTTCATGCTTATGAAATAGTAGAGATATTATCAAAGACAATTGTATTTAAACAGAAGTGAAATTTCAGACTGGAATATGACCCTTTATTTGAAAAGTATATATGTGTATATATATTAAAGAACTATGAAAATAGGCATTGTTTGAAAATACCTTTTATAATAGTTATGTACTCTTTCCTTTGGATTCTTAAGACCAGATAACTCTGGCATGGTAAGGCTCTGGTCTTGTTGAAGCTTTACAACAAGTATAAGGAAATCACATTAAAAGTCCTCTTAAAGCTCCATAGTTACATTAGAGAATACATTTTTTTTGTTTGTTTGTTTTGCGGTGCGCGGACCTCTCACTGTTGTGGCCTCTCCCGTTGCGGAGCACAGGCTCTGGACGTGCAGGCTCAGCGGCCATGGCTCACGGGCCCAGCCGCTCCGCGGCATGTGGGATCTTCCCGGACCGGGGCACTAACCCGCGTCCCCTGCATCTGCAGGTGGACTCTCAACCAGTGCGCCACCAGGGAAGCCCTTGAGAATACATTTTTAACTGGAATTGGAATTTTTTTCCTGAATTTAAATCAGAAAGAAAATATTTTAAGGAAGCAAACCCCTTTCAGAAAGTTACAGAAATGCCAGGGAGTATTCTGTAGTTAATATGAATTTGGTCGAATTACTACAGCTCAGCTTTTAAATTTGTATTTCTGTATATTAATAATTAAATGCTTTAAGAGACTCATGTTCATTATGCATTGATTGTGAAATTATGTTCAGTTTGCTATATTTATTGTCAATATAACATTACAGAAAGTTTAGAATAAGAATAAAGGATAAATCATACATTTTCTACCCAAAATAACATTATCACTTTGGTATAATTCCTTTATTTTTTCCAGTGCATACTTTTATATAATTATAATCATTGATTATTCAATTTTTGTATTTTTGCCCCTTCCTCTTCCCACTTAACATATAAATTTCATCTCATGTAGTCTAAGCTATTGTAGTGGGAGGGATGAAAGGGTGATTTTTAGTTGTTCTAAGCTTTTAATCTTCATTTTTTAAACAAAAGTAATGCAAGATCATTGTAAAAAAAAACTGAACAGAAATGTATTCCATAAAAAAAAAATGAGTCTTGGGACTTCCGTGGTGGCACAGTTGTTAAGAATCCACCTGCCAATGCAGGGGACATGGGTTTGAGCCCTGGTCCGGAAAGATCCCACATGCTGGGGAGCAACTAAGCCCATGTGCCACAACTACTGAGCCTGCGCTCTAGAGCCTGCAAACCACAATTACTGAAGCCTGCATGCCTAGAGCCTATGCTCCACAACAAGAGAAGCCACTGCAGTGAGAAGCCCACGCACCACAAGGAAGAGTAGACCCCGCTTGCCGCAACTAGAGAAAACCTGCATGCAGCAACGAAGACCCAACACAACCAAAAATAAATTAAAAAAAAAAAAAGTCTTTCTTATAATCATCTATTCCACCAAGATAAAGTTTAGTATATACATTCTTTTAAATTGTTTTTTTTAGATATATACTGTTTACTATTATATTAAAAAATAAAAATACGATTGCACTATACATTCTATTTTGCCAACAGTGACACTGTCAAGTGACAATACCAATATCTTGGTATTGTCACTTGACAGTGAAACTTGGACATCTCTCCATGTTAGTATATATAGAATTTACCTCGTTCTTTTAATGACTGTATAATACATTATTTGGATGTACTCCAGTTTATTTAACCTATCCTATTGTTGGACATTTGGATTGCCTCCAGTTTTTTTCTGTTACTGACAACATGTAAGTTAATACATTCTTGTACATTTATCTTATGTCTGCTTATAGTAACTGTCACTGTTAATGGCTATAAAATATTCCCTTTAGTGGAAATAATATACTTGAGAGAGAAATAAGGTTGAAAAATATTTTTTGGTGAATATTTTTTGACAGTACTTCATGTTATTAATTTTGCTTTGCCTTTTATCAGATTCCTCCTTTGACCTTTGTAATGTAAACTATAGAAGAGCCTGCCCTAACCCCAAGAATCTAACTTCCTTTTTCTCTTGATTGCTTTCTTTCCCAGCCTCTGAAATAGACTTCTAACCACTTTATCAGAAGAGGTGAGTTGCCTATTTGACCTAAGTGGTCTTCTTAAAATCAAATTGGAAAATTTATCAAAATAAAGATTATCCTGGAAATTTATTTATTTATCTATCTGTTTATTTATTTTTGACTGTGTTGGGTCTTTGTTGCTGTGCGAGGGCTTTCTCTAGTTGTGGCGAGTGGGGGCTACTCTTCGTTGAGGTGTGTGGGCTTCTCATTGCGGTGGCGTTTCTTGCTGTGGAGCACGGGCTCTAGGCACGCGGGCTTCGTTACTTGCGGCCCGTGGGCTCTAGAGTGCAGGCTCAGTAGTTGTGGCACACGGGCTTAGTTGTTCTGCGGCATGTGGGATCTTCCCGGACCAGGGATTGAACCCGTGTCCCCTGCCTTGGCAGGTGGATTCTTAACCACTGGACCACTAGGGAAGTCCTATCCTGGAAATTTGTAATCCTCTTAGTACTTTAGCATCTCAGCTTATTTGAATGGGTCTAATATCAATTGGTTGATCTTGTGTCAAGCTTCATGTTCCAGCATAAAAAATTTTAGATACATTTAGTGTACTTAGAAGATCAGAAACTATGTTTTTTATATCCAGATTATGGGAAATAATAATCCTACTCAATTCTGTCCTAGTTAGATCATATATGTAATATTGTGTACATTTTTTTGCTATTGTGTTTTAGAGGAGCTTTGACAGTTTGGAGGGCAATTAAGGCTAAACTTTAAAGAAGATAACCAGGGATCTCTTGATGCCATGTTTCATGGGAAACTTGAAAGACTTGTGTGTATGTGCCCTGGAGAAAACTTGGTAACTGAAAAGGTATCATAAAGAAGAAAACCAGACTTAATTTGTTGTATACTTGCAGCATCCAGAACTAGGATTAAGATTGGGCTGGGGAAGAGGGAGGAAAGGGAACTCATTTTTATTGAATGCTTACTGTGTGTTATGCACCCTGCCTTTTGCTTCATTTATGCATTTTTATCCTTTAATTCCTTAGTGTGTTATCATTAATTCTCATTATAACTCAGTGAGATATAGTTAATATTTACCTCTATTTTATAAATGAGGGGGAGAAGTTAAGTAACATGCCCAAGATGGTTCAGCTACTTAGCTGAAATCAGAATTTTTTAAACTTGTCTTGTTTATTTTGGTCACATACGTATGTTTTAAATAATATGTAACAGTGTTATTTTAGAAAAATATTTTTTCTGCTCTCATTTCATGAAATTTTATCTGTCTTTACATGCTTTTTCAATCTCAGTATCTTTGCCATCACTAGATCTTTTCTGAATTATCTAGTTTGCCATGGTATATCATCTGCTCTTCCCTCTAAGCTCTTTTAGTTTTTGATTCTAGCAAATTTTTTTTTTAGTAGATCTTGAGATTTTTAACTTAATTGTGATGCTATTTATCTATTTATGGCTACATTGGGTCTTCATTGCTGTGCGTGGGCTTTCTTTAGTTGTCGCAAGTGGGGCCTACTCTTCGTTGCAGTGCACGGGCTTGTTATTGCTGTGGCTTCTCTTGTTGCGGAGCATGGGCACTAGGTGTGTGGGCTTCAGTAGTTGTGGCATGTGGGCTCTAGTAGTTGTGGCTCGCGGGCTCTAGAGTGCAGGCTCAGTAGTTGTGGTGCACGGGCTTTGTAGCTCTGTGGCATGTGGGATCTTCCTGGACCAGGGATTGAACCTGTGTCCCCTGCATTGGCAGGTGGATTCTTAACCACTGTGCCACCAGAGAAGTCCTCTAAGCTGTTTCAGAAAGAGTATTTTTTGAATATGTATATGCTACTTATTAGAAATTTTATAACAAGCAACAAGTACTCATTCACACAACGTAAGACCATTTGTTTTTTTTTGTTTTTTTTTTTGCGGTACGCGGGCCTCTCACTGTTGTGGCCTCCCCCGTTGTGGAGCACAGGCTCCGGACGCGCAGGCTCAGCGGCCATGGCTCACGGGCCCAGCCACTCCGCGGCATGTGGGATCTTCCCAGACCGGGGCACGAACCCGCGTCCCCTGCATCGGCAGGCGGACTCTCAACCACTGCGCCACCAGGGAAGCCCGACCATTTGGTTTTTTCATTTCTGTCGTTGGTGTTTGTGAGCTCTATGCTGTATTCATTTGCTGGACTCTTTTTTTTAAAAATTAATTAATTATTTTTTTCTCTGCGTTGGGTCTTCGTTGCATGTGGGCTTTCTCTAGTTGTGGTGAGCACGGGCTACAATTCGTTGCTATGCGTGGGCTTCTCATTGCAGTGGCTTCTCTTGTTGAGGAGCATGGGCTCTAGGTGCATGGGCTTCAGTAGTTGTGGCTAACTGGCTCTAGAGCACAGGCTCAGTAGTTGTGGCGCATGGGCTTAGTTACTCTGTGGCATGTGGGATCTTCCCAGAACAGGGCTGGAACCTGTGTCCCCTGCACTGGTAGGCGGATTCTTAACCACTGCGCCACCAGGGAAGCCCTGGATTCTTTTTTTTTTCACATGTTTATTGGAGTTATAATTGCTTTGCAGTAGTGTGTTAGTTTCTGCTTTATAACAAAGTGAATCAGCTATACATATACGTATATGCCCATATCTCTTCCCTCTTGTGTTTCCCTCCATCCCACCCTCCCTATCCCACGCCTGTAGGTGGTCACAAAGCCCCAAGCTGATCTCCCTGTGCTATGTGGCTGCTTCCCACTAGCTATCGGTTTTACATTTGGTAGTGTATATATGTCCATGCCACTCTCTCACTTTGTCTCAGCTTACCCTTCCCCCTCCCCGTGTCCTCAAGTCCATTCTCTAGTAGGTCCGCGTCTTTATTCCTGTCCTGCCCCTAGGGTTTTCATGACCATTGTTTTTTTTTTTAGATTCCATATATATATGTTAGCATATGGTATTTGATTTTCTTTTTCTGACTTACTTCACTCTGTATGACAGACTCTAGGTCCATCCACCTCACTACAAATAACTCCATTTTGTTTCTTTTTATGGCTGAGTAATATACCATTGTATATATGTGCCACATCTTCTTTATCCATTCATCTGTCGATGGACACTTAGGTTGCTTCCATGTCCTGGCTATTGTAAATAGAGCTGCAATGAACATTGTGGTACATGACTCCTTTTGAATTATGGTTTTCTCAAGGTATATACCCAGTAGTGGGATTGCTGGGTCGTATGGTAGTTCTATTTTTAGTTTTTTTTTTTTTTTTTGTGGTACGTGGGCCTTTCACTTTTGTGGCCTCTCCCATTGCGGAGCACAGGCTCAGCGGCCATGGCTCACGGGCCTAGCTGCTCCGCGGCATGTGGGACCTTCCTGGACCGGGGCACGAACCCGTGTCCCCTGCATCGGCAGGCGGACTCTCAACCACTGCGCCATCAGGGAAGCCCTATTTTTAGTTTTTTAAGGAACCTCCATACTGTTCTCCATAGTGGCTGTACCAATTCACATTCCCACCAGCAGTGCAAGAGTGTTCCCTTTTCTCTACACCCTCTCCAGCATT
>RJWK010042934.1:0-18966 GCA_004363435.1 Platanista minor
CTTCCTTGTCTCTTGTAACATTCTTTATTTTAAAGTCTATCTTATCTGATATGAGTATTGCTACTCCAGCTTTCTTTTGATTTCCATTTGCATGGGATATCTTTTTACATCCCTTCACTTTCAGTCTGTATGTGTCCCTAGGTCTGAAGCGGGTCTCTTGTAGACAGCATATATATGGGTCTTGTTTTTGTATCCATTCAGTGAGGCTGTGTCTTTTGGTTGGAGCATTTAATCCATTCACATTTAAGGTAGTTATCGATATGTATGTTCCTATTACTATTTTCTTAATTGTTTTGGGTTTGTTTTTGTTGGTCCTTTTCTTCTCTTGTGTTTCCCACTTAGAGAAGTTCCTTTAGCATTTGTTGTAGAGTTGGTTTGGTGGTGCTGAATTCTCTTACCTTTTGCTTGTCTGTAAAGCTTTGATTTCTCCTTCAAATCTGAATGAGATCCTTGCCGGGCAGAGTAATCTTGGTTGTTGGTTCTTCCCTTTCATCACTTTAAGTATATCATGCCACTCTCTTCTGGCTTGTAGAGTTTCTGCTGAGAAATCAGCTGTTAACCTTATGCAAGTTCCCTTGTATGTTATTTGTCGTTTTTCCCTTGCTGCTTTCAATAATTTTTCTTTGTCTTTAATTTTTGCCAGTTTGATTATTTTGTGTCTCGGCGTGTTTCTCCTTGGGCTTATCCTGTATGGGACTCTCTGCGCTTCCTGGGCTTGGGTGGCTATTTCCTTTCCCATGTTAGGGAATCTTTTGACTATAATCTCTTCAAATATTTTCTCTGGTCCTTTCTCTCTCTCTTCTCCTTTTGGGACCCCTCTAATACAAATGTCATCGCATTTGTCCCAGAGGTCTCTTAGGCTGTCTTCATTTCTTTTTTCTTTATTCTGTTCTGCAGCAGTGAATTCCACCATTCTGTCTTCTAGGTCACTTATCCGTTCTTCTGCCTCAGTTATTCTGCTATTGATTCCTTCTAGTGTCGTTTTCATTTCAGTTATTGTATTCTTCATCTCTTTTTGTTTGTTCTTTAATTCTTCTAGGTCTTTGTTAAACATTTCTTGCTTCTTCTCGATCTTTGCCTCCATTCTTTTTCCAAAGTCCTGGATCATCTTCACTATCATTATTCTGAATTCTTTTTCTGGAAGGTTGCCAATCTCCACTTCATTTAGTTGTTTTTCTGGGGTTTTATCTTGTTTCTTCGTCTGATACATAGCCGTCTGTCTTTTCATCTTGTCTATCTTTCTGTGAATTTAATCCTCTTCCTACTCACATTTAAATGTTTATTTGGCCACCCCATGTGGCTTGTGGCATTTCTGTTCCTCGACCAGTGATTGAACCCAGGCCCTCGGCAGTGAAAGTGCCAAGTCCTAACCATTGTACTGCCAGAGAATTCCCCCATCTTCTTCTTATTCTATAGATGGGAGCACGTTCATGGGTATAACTCCCAGCCCACTACAGGCAGTTGTCTTGCATTTGCAGTGGATTTAGTCCAGATTCCCAGCAAAAACATTGTGCTGGAAGACCTGCTGTTCCTCAGGCTATTTCTTTTTGCCCCATAACAATATAGCACAGGTGAGATTATATTTTCAAAATGCGCAGAAGAATTTTAGTATGGCATTATCTACCTATAGACTTACATGTCTCATCCCTGAACAGCCACTGCAGTGATAGTACACTGTAGCATGTTTTCTTTGTACTGACACTTGGTAATCATTGAGCACTGAGGAGAACCAAAAGAGTGTCTTTCCTTTCCTATTTAGCATAAAGAGCTGTGGAATGAAGAAAGTCCACTAAAAACCATGGCAAGTCTGGCACCACCTATCCCATTTCCATAGCCATATACCATTACTACAAGCATTATTTACTTTGTTTTTCAGTATGAAATCATTTTTCAGTGGCAAGTAAAGAGATATGTATCAACAGTGTCTTCAATGAATAGGACATTTGTTTTCGTTAAACAAGAAGTCCAGAGGTATGGTCTTAGGGGTGACCTGAGAGCTCAACTGTGTTATCAAGGGCTCAGGATCTTTCTCTCTTTCTCACTTTGACTTACTAGGCATATTGTTTTCCATGATTATGCTTATTGCCTCTTGGACTTAATGTGGCTACCTCTGTTCCAGGCATCACATCCATCTTCCAGATAGGAAGGGAAAAAGGATGGCAGCAAGCTTTTCTTCAAGTCTGTCCCTTTTATCAGCAAAGCAAAATATTTCCTAGAAAACTCCCAGCCAACTTTTATTTTGTCTCATTGGTCTCAGCTGGTAACATTTCACTCCTAGCAGCAAGGGAGGGTGGGAAAGTATTTTTTCAAAGAGAAATAGTACAACCATGACTGGACTGAATTTGTTGATGTCAATTTACTCCCTGAGTCAAGCTACATTGCTGCTACACACCACTGACCTCCACCATCATTCAGACAAAATCAGTGTTGTGTTAGCCATGACTGCTGTCAGTCAAGGGCAACCTTGGCAGCGTATTTTTGGCTGTGGCAGTGATAGCTATAAAACTGACCAATGTTTTCATAAGATAAAGGTACTCTGAATATAGTGAAATGATGTATGATTTTGATCACTGAAAATGAATGTGGAGTCAGTGGAACTGAATATTATCTAATATTATTTATTTATTTATTTATTTATTTATTTATTTATTTTTTGCGGTACGCGGACCTCTCACTGTTGTGGCCTCTCCCGTTGCGGAGCACAGGTTCCAGGCGCGCAGGCTCAGAGGCCATGGCTCACAGGCCCAGCCACTCCGCGGCATGTGGGATCTTTCCGGACCGGGGCACGAACCCGCATCCCCTGCATCGGCAGGCAGACTCTCAACCACTGCACCACCAGGGAAGCCCTAATATTACAGATTTAAATAATGACAGCATGGTTGTTGAACTCGAGAAGACTACAGAGACATCAAATCAAATAATGTTTCTACAACCTCCCTTTCTGAAAGCAAGTAATTTCAGAACCCATTATATATGGAATTATAAACACTATTTGCACTGGTTGTTGAAATTTCTCCAAGCAAGTAAATTCTGAGAATCACATACTTCAAAGAGCCCTTTCTAGTCAACATTTCTACTCAGTTCAAAGTGAAAGGTATTTCTTGGACTGTGGCTTCCTCCACCCAAGCCAAGACTGCAGAGGCTCATTGCCTACTCCTGTTTCTTCCCCCTCCTATTACTGTCTCACAAGCTCATCCCTTAGTAAAGTTGATTTTGGCATTAGAGGTCTTCTCTTAGTTCTCACAAGATGAAAGGTAAGGAGTCCAGGTGTTGGACCATCCCAGATTGCTTAAGACTGATGCTTCCCTGGGAAGTAGGGCTTTCAATGCTAAAATCAGGACAGTCCTAGGTAAACCAGAATGGTTGCTCATCCTAAGGGTTATCACCAACATGAAAAGGCATGAGGGAAAGGGGGTTTGAGAAGAAGGAAGGAAAGGGAGGGAGGACCTGGGAAGTCATGTCCATTTAACCCAGCTCTAACTTGTATGGCTTTTCTTTCCATTTTGATAACTGGGGTTCCTGTACATCAACTCACCAGTGATACTTGAACTCACCATATTTTCAAGTTCTTTACTCTTCCAACCTGTACATAATTGCCCATTTTTCACCTCCCGGTTCTATCCCATTTTTACTACTTTTCCCAGTTCCTGTTCCCATTCACCAGATTCAGTGGTATTGTAGGTGAATGCTTTGAAGCCCCCTCTGCTCCAACACATAGCAATAATAGATAACATATACAAGAGAATTTTGAAAGTCATAACCACACTCAAAAATGAGATACATATGTCCATGGTCCTGGAATTGAAATGCCAAGTGATGAGTAGAGGCTGATCTGAGGGCCTGCCAGGCTCTGGATCTGGAAGTAAGTAGTAGGAACTGCAAGTTTGGCTTCAGCAGATACACCACAGGGGAAAAGTGCTCCACACAAGGCATGGGAACCATAATCATGCTCAGAGCTCACGACGAGAAGCCAGGGCAGGGCTTCCGTGGCCTGTGAAGTGAGCCTGGAACACCTGCTGCTCACCAGTGCCAGGGGTATAGCTTAGTTCCTTTGGAACCAGGAAAAAACTCAAACCCCAGAAGAGGGATGCATAGAGAAAAAAGAAAGGCATTGAACATATTGATGATCCTGTAAACCCAACTTTAAAATGCATGAAGAAATCTTACACCAAGAAAGATAGCCAATAAAATCAATAATTGGAATGAGTTTTTTCAGAAAAAAGCAGAATAATAAAAAATTCTGAAAAAGACTTGAAAATATATACATTTAGAATCCTTTAAGAGATAAATGAAGGCATTGCATATATGCCACTGATATATTCTGCATTGAAACAGGCAGAAATGAAATAAAGATTAGAAATTATGAAAAAATAACCATTGAAAAACTTTTAAACTCAGTAGGATAAATACTAAACTAAACATAGCTGAAGAGAGAATTAACAAATTGGAATTGGGAGGAATTCACCCAGAAGGTAACAGCTCCAAAGGGGTCATCCAAATAAGACAGAGAATGTCAGGTGTTGTGGTTATGGACTGGGGGCTCAGGAAAGGCTTGTCAAAGAAAATATTTGAGCAGTGACCTGACCAAGTAAGGATGTGAGTGATGTGAATGTAAATAAATATAAATCAAATAAATCCAAAGATGCACAGTGGTAATAATACCTAGTTTCCAAGTTGCTGTGAGGATTAAATTAAATAGAATACATAAAAGAACATGTCCAGTGCCTGACACATAATTAATAACGAATGTTAAGGAGCTCTATTTCCCTTCCTAAGAAATTGAGTTAACAGAATAGAATTTGTACTTCTGACTGCATATGAGGGGGCCTTTAGCTACCTCTGCTGGAGCCCCAGCATCATTCCCAGGGGACTCAAATTGGCTGATGATTTTTGGATCAAATAATGGTGGATTTAGCTCTTTGTGACAAAGTGGCTGGAATGCTGTCAGCTGTCCATACGCCTGTTTTCTCCTTCTGCTATTCTCCCTTGAGAAAAACTCTATTTTCCCCTCTAGCATTAACTAAACAATCCAGTCACGTCTAAAATATAGAGATGACATTTTAGTATATCCAGGGAACATGGCTAGTAGCTTCTCTGCAAATCTCAAAATTTTATCAGTGCAGCTCTAAGCATTTCTCCCCATTATGTCTTGTCTGGAGCCTCAAAGAACTCCCGACAGAGGTCACGAAAGCGGGAGAGACAAAGCCACCCTCTTTCTGAGTCTTTTCAACGGGCAGGCCCCTGATGGAAACATTCCTTAATGAAAAGAACAAAATAAGACTGCTTCACAGCGAAGAGCAACAGAATGTTCCATTGGACAGAGAGCAGCTTCTTAGACGTGGGAATCTGAGAGACTGGATTGCATTCAAAGAAAATGCCCCCCGAGTGATAAAGAGCAAGTCCTGGGGCCTCAGCAAGAGTCAAGATTCCGTGCTTTAAAGCGAGCGGGGGTTCCCTGCCAAGGCCAGGGGGGAGGGGCGCTGGGTATCCTAGGAACTGAACTAGGCTGGGATGTCGAACTTGGATGATCCAGGACATTAGGTGGAGCAGCTTCTCCATCTCTTGAGCAAAGCAGAAAAGGGAGGCTGTGACGGACCTGAAAGGAGAAGCTGCTGGTGTAGAGTGTGTGTGTGTGTTTTTCTAACCAAAGAGAGAAAACGTGTCCCGCCCTCTCTGAGTCCTTGGTGAGGGAAAAGTTGACTTAAGGAGGAAAAAGAAGGAGAAACATCCCTTTCTGCTGCAGCTAAGACTGCTGTTTGCACTCAGTTCCAGGGGGCGAGGCAGGCTATGGGACATTGGATAGTGGTCCAGGAGGTCCCCTCAGCATCTCAGTCCTGCCCTTGCCAGCACAATTGTCCCACACTAGCAAGTCTGTTAAAAAAAAAAAAAAAATCAGTCTTCCTCTGGTTTACTTTGAGTTCTTTTTTCTTTTTTTCAAAAACTGCACATTTCACCAACTATGAATTATTTAAAAAAATAATAAAGAACTGAGCGTTTCAACTTTGGCTTTGTTGGAGGTAAATATTCATGCTTGGGATGGGAGAAAATAACAGGAGTTGCAAGGATAAACAGTAGGATTTTAACATCTCCACACCCCACGATGCAGATATCCTCTGATATCTTCTGAAAGAGAAGGAAAAAATACTTAAGTTCACGTCACATTAAAAACAAAACAGGGGGGCTTCCCTGGTGGCGCAGTGGTTGAGAGTCTGCCTGCTCATGCGGGGGACATGGGTTCGTGCTCCGGTCCGGGAAGATCCCACAGGCCGCGGAGCGGCTGGGCCCGTGAGCCATGGCCGCTGAGCCTGCGCGTCCGGAGCCTGTGCTCCGCAGCAGGAAAGGCCACAGCAGTGAGAGGCCTGCGTACTGCAAAAAAAAAAAAAGCACAGAAAAAACAAAAAAACAGGGACTTCCCTGGTGGTCCGGTGGTTAAGACTTCGCCTTCCAATGCAGGGGGTGTGGGTTCGATCCCTGGTTGGGGAGCTAAGACCTCACATGCCTTGCGGCCAAAAAATAAAACCAAAACATAAAACTAAAGCAATATTGTAACAAATTCAATAGAGACTTTAAAAGTGGTCCACATCAAAAAATCTTTTAAAAAGAATTTTAAAAAATCAGATGTTTGTGGGAATTCCCTGGTGGTCCAGTGGTTAGGACTCTGTGCTTCCACTGCAGTGGGGCAGGGCTTCCATCCCTGGTCAGGGAACTAAGATCCTGCAAGCCACGCGGCACAGCCAAAAAAAAAAATTTTTTTAAAAATCAGATTTTTGGGGTGAGATTAGAGAGAAAATTATTGCACACCCACAAAGTGAGAGTGTGATGTATGAATGTGTATAAGCAGGGGCTCTGTATTGTCGTGTTGGTGGTCTTCACACAGGTATAGATGTTTTGTTTTCAGTGTGCTTGCCCACCTCACACACACATACAGCTTGAAATGCATCTCTAATCAGATTTCAGTCCCTATGGTAGGCAGGTAGGAGAGCCATTAAATAGAGGAAACTTCAAATCGAGAGTGGGGCATTGTTCAGTTAGCAGTATTTATTAGGAAGGGTCTCTGCATTGTGGCAGGCTCCATACACATCTTTTGATTAAATTAATGCAGGACACCAGAACAGCAAGTGTAAATGGATTTGATTCCTTTCCTTAGGGACAGTCATTTGCTGGTAACCCGTAATCATGCCATAGAACCAGTTGCCTACTCACAGAGATGGCCATAGGGTATATGTTTGAGTAATACAATAAGTCCTAGTTTCTCAGTTAAATCCTTTTTAGACCTAGTTCCTCATTTTAATTGGAAACACTGTATTGATCTATGTTCTTTCCTTATACTCTGATACATATAGTTTTTTATTTTTTATTTTTATTTATTTATTTTTTTTTGCGGTACGCGGGCCTCTCACTGTTGTGGCCTCTCCCGTTGCGGAGCACAGGCTCCGGACGTGCAGGCTCAGCGGCCGTGGCTCACGGGCCCAGCCGCTCTGCCGCACGTGGGATCTTCCCGGACCGGGGCACGAACCCGTGTCCCCTGCATCGGCAGGCGGACTCTCAACCACTGCGCCACCAGGGAAGCCCTTATTTTTGTTTTTATTGAAGTATAGTTGATTTATAATCTTGTGTTAGTTTCAGGTGTACAGCACAGCAAATCAGTTACATATATATACATATATATATATATATATGTATGTATGTGTGTGTGTGTGTGTGTGTGAGTGTGTGTATGTATATGTCTGTCTGGCTTACTTCACTTAGTATGATAATCTCTAGGTCCATCCATGTTGCTGCAAATGGCATTATTTCATTCTTTTTTATGGCTGAGTAGTATTTCATTATATATATTGTGTGTGTATATATATGTATATGTATATGTGTGTATATCACACCACATCTTTATCCATTGATCTGTCGGTGGACATTTACGTTGCTTCTATGTCTTGGCTATCATAAATAGTGCTGCAGTGAACACTGGGGTGCATGTATCTTTTTGAGTTATGGTTTTCTGTGGGTATATGTCCTGTAGTGGGATTGCTGGGTCATATGGTAATTCTATTTTTAGTATTTTAAGGAACCTCCATACTGTTCTCCATAGTGGCTGCACCAATTTACATTCCCACCAACAGTTCTCCACACCCTCTCCGGCATTTACTGTTTGTAGACTTTTTGATGATGGCCATTCTGAGCAGTGTGAGGTGACACCTTATTGTAGTTTTGATTTGCATTTCTCTAATAATTAGGGATATTGAGCATCATTTCATGCACCTTTTGACCATCTGCATGTATTCTTTGGAAAAATGTCTGTTTAGATCTTCACCCATTTTTCGATTGGTTGCTTGTTTTTGTAAAAACTTCATCTACTTTTTAAAGTTAACTACTTTTCCTCATGTGATCCTCCAAAAACCATAACCCCTTGTGACATCCAGGAGAGTATCCTGAGGAATGCTGATAGCTCAATACTTTTAAAGAGCCTCCTAGGCCACAAACCCTCACAGTCTCTCTATTCCTATTCCTCAGCCTTCATACAAAAGGCCTTTGTTACAGACCTAGAACCCAAGCCCTTGTGTCCATGATTCCCAGAGTGGGAGATGTGGAAAAAGGGAGGGAGGATGGGAGGAAAAAAAAGCACCTGTTCAATATTATAGGGCAAAATAGCAATTCTGCCAAACTAGAAATTAGAATTCACTGGTTCCGAGTGATCTTTTTGAGAAGCATTTTCAAATTAAATCTGAATATATTGAACAGCTCTGTGTAGGGATTTGTTTTATGTAGTGGTAGTTAAGTGTGATCATATGAAGTGCACTTAAAAAGAAAACGTGGAGCAGAAGCAATTTATCTATTGAATTTAACTAGGAATATTCATTTGAATGGCTAATAATTTGACTCTAGATGGGAAAATTACTCTATTGTGCCTCTTTTTGTGCGAGACTCAAGAATTGTCATCAGTTGTCCCCAGTCTCTTGTCTCCTGATGAGATCAACAGTGAGTTTAGCAGCTTCTCTGTTATTATAATTCAGCTACTTTCTTTCTATTTTAATCAGAGCAGATTACTTTTGATCAAACTAGCATCTCTGGATATAATCTACATTGTATGACCTCTTTTGGTTAATGAGAACTGTTTGGTCTATTCCTCTTATGTTTGTGCAGAGCTAATTTATCTTTGACCAATATTATTATGCTAATTATATAAGTACAGTTGGCTCTTTCAGACAATTTCTATTATGAGAGCTCCTGAAAGTGCAACACAGAAGAAAGAATAATATGGAGCAGACATGTAATTAGGGAGATTATGAAAATCCTTTCCCAGGTATCAAAAATGTATTTGAAGTATAGGAATTTTGGTATTTGTTTTATGATGCCTGTATCCTTTTCTGGGCCCAGATGATCCTTCAGTTTCATGGAGTAAAATCTCATGTGCGTACAGGGGCCAAAAAGACAGGGTTCAAGTGTTTGTGTCTGTGTTATGCGAGTGAGGGCCAGAGAGGCCTGGATCCTAGAGAGCGCTTGCTCCCTCTGAAGGAGGCTGCCTGGCTCCTTGCCGTGACACCATAAGGGAATGCAGCTCCATGTGGCCAGAGAAGCCAGAAATCTGGGCTTGAGTGAAGTGTCCTGATTTTTGAGTGGCTCTTTTTTTTTTTTTTTAAATACTGAGCTGAATCAAAATTTATCTGAGGCTAAGACCCAGCAGGCTGCCATTTTGTGACCCCTGCTCCTGTCCATACAAAGGTCATTTCAGGAACAAGCTGCTTAGAAATGGTCTATAAATTAGCTGGAGTATCCACCAGGTGGCAGGAAGAGGTAGACGATTTCTCCCGCTTGCCAGCGTTTCCAGCGTTGAAGATTTCTGTGGATCCATCTGGAATCTTACAAAGCAGCTGTCCCCTTGTTCCCAGCAACAGCCACTACTCCCCAAATCTTAAAACAGCCAAACACTGAGGAGACCATCTCCCTCTTTCCCTATCATTATTAGACACAGATATGCCGGAAAGTGGAAAACATACACCACCACCACAACTCACCACGGCTCCCTCCCCTCCCCCTCCCCCTCCCCCCAGCGGCCACTGGGGAGCCAGTCTGTGGAGCATGAAAGGCAAACAGCCCTGACCCTGCTTCCTCCTTTCTCTGAGTGTGAGGGCACTTGGGATGAGGTGGAAAGTCGCTGAAGATGAAGGACATCCGTGCCCCGGGGTTGGTTTCTGCTGTAACTGGGAGCAAACAGGCCACCTGGGCAGACAGCTGTTTTCACATCAAGGCCCAGGAATGAGTATCATCAAGGTCTCCTTCATGCCAATACCTGTGTTTGAGGCCTGAATTCCTGCTCCCCTGCCTGGCCTTGCCCTCTTTCGGCTCTCCGCTGTCCTGTCTCCCAAGCTGTGTGCCCGTCCTGCCTCTCAGGCTGGTTTGACCCTTATACCATTGCTCAAATCCATAGCACACAACCCCAGCTGGCCCTTTACCCAGGAAAGACTCCCTATCTCTCTCCACTTCGCCTTGGCCCAGACTCCCCTGGCCCGGCCCAACCCTCTGCTCCCAGCTTCACACAGGCTCACCCCACTCCATCCTCTCCAACCTCTATCCACACACTCAAAACTGTGTTGCTGGGACTGTGCTGCCCCTCCCAGACCCACCTCATTTCCTCTCCTCGGAAGGCCCAGGGCTAAAGGCAGCACACAACATAAATCTGTGACTTGAGGAGAATGGGATAAGGAGAGACTGCTTATTTCACTAAGAATTAACAGGACAAGATAGCTCTAAATTGTAGAAGGAGAGAGAAAGGCTGTAAAATGCTAGAATCTGTGAGCCAGAGAGATTTGGAAATGTCAAGGTTTTTCAGCTACAGTCATCCCTTGGTATCATCTGCAGGAGATTGGCTCCAGGACCCCCAACCCCCAGGATACCAAAATCCCCAGATGTTCAAGTCCCTTATAGAAAATGGTATAGTATTTGCATATAACCTAGGCACATCCTCCCATCTTATACTTTATTTTTATTTATTTATTTATTTATTTATTTATTTATTTATGGCTGCATTGGGTCTTTTTTGCTGCACGCGGGCTTTCTCTAGTTGTGGCGAGCGGGGGCTACTCTTCATTGCGGTGCATGGGCTTCTCATTGAGGTGGCTTCTCTTGTTGCGGAGCACAGGCTCTAGAGCACAGGGTCAGTAGTTGTGGCACACGGGCTTAGTTGCTCTGTGACATGTGGGATCTTCCTGGACTGGGGCTCAAACCCATGTCCCCTGCATTGGCAGGCAGATTCTTAACCACTGCGCTACCAGGGAAGTCCCCTTCATATACTTTAAATCATCTCTAGGTTACTTATAATACCTAATACACTGTAATTTATGTAAATAGTTGTAAATAAAATGTAAATGATATGTAAATAGCTTTCAGCAGGCAGCAAATTCAAGTTTTGCTTTTTGGAACTTTCTGGAATTTTTTTCCAAATATTTTTAAATATGAGATTGATTGAATCAGTGGATGTGGAACCTGCAGATACAGAGGGCCAACTGTAGAAGAGAAAGCCCAGTGCCTGGAATACGGCTGAGCTGGGAGTGGGGACCCCTGCCCAGGGGCCATGGAAGGGACAGATTGGCTTTAAGATTAGGCTTCCAGACTCTGCCCCATCCTCTTCCTGGACAGCTGGAAGCAGAGTTATCCTATTAGGAAAATGTATGGGCTCATTTAAAGAGGGATTAAATAAGGCCATGCCAGGCAAATTTCCATAACACCAAATTGCAAAAGGGCATTGTAAATTGGTGAGAGAGCCCCGCCTGGGAATTCCAGGACCTGACTTCTGGTCTGGTCTGAGTCTGTGAGAGCTCAGACTAGGTACTAAACCTCTCCAGGTCTCCATCAGCTCACTGAGAATATAGAAGTTGGATTAGATGAAGTATTAGTTATCTAAGATGACACAAATCAACCCAAACCCTAGCAGCTTAGAACAATACAGTTATTATCTCACAGATTCTGTGGGTCAGGAATCCAGGCACTGCATAACCAACTCCTCTGACTTAGGGTCTCTCTGAGGTGGCAGTTAAGGTTTCAGCTGGGGCTGCTGTCATCTCAGGGTTCAGTGTGGAGAGGATCTGCTTTCTAGCTCACCCAGGAGGTTGTTGGCAGGGTTCAATTCCTCTCTGAATTTTAGACTAAGAGTCACTGTTGAATAAGAGCCTCATTCTGTCTCTGGCTGTTGGCTGGAGGCCTCCCTCAGTCTCTTGCTGCAGGGGTCTCTTCACAGGGCAACTCACACATGGCGGCTGGCTTTCATTAGCATGAGCAAGAGAGGGCAAGCAAAATGGAAGTCAGAGTCTTTGTGACGCCCCATCACTATTGCTGTATTCTGTTCCATAGAATTGACTCACTACATCCAGCTCCACACCCAAGGGAGGGGAGTACACAAGCGCATGAATACCAGGAGGCAGGGCTCATTGGGAACTATTTTAGAGGCTGCCTACCACACATTCTCTCCAAGGCCCCTCTCAGCTCAGATTCTATGAATACTCCCTCTCTCTTCCCCAGAAAGGGGCTACACATTCTGTGAACAGCCTCAACTTCCAAGACTCTCAGCCAAGAGCCCACATGGGCTCTGACATATTCTTCAACTGGAGTTAGCCAACATGAAAAATGTAGTCAAATAGGAAAATCATCTTATCCAAAAGAGTTAGACCGGGCTTCCCTGGTGGCTCAGGGGTTGAGAGTCCTCCTGCCAATGCAGGGGACACGGGTTTGTGCCCCGGTCCGGGAAGATCCCACCTGCCGCGGAACGGCTGGGCCCATGAGCCATGGCCGCTGAGCCTGCGCATACGGAGCCTGTGCTCCGCAATGGGAGAGGCCACAACCGTGAGAGGCCCACGTACCGCAAAAAAAAAAAAAAAAAAAAAAAAGAGTTAGACTGTGAAAAGAAGACATTGGACTTTCTTTGTTTTGGTGGCATCCTCGATCGTAGGACTCTGCTGGTAGACCAGATATCTTTTTAGAGTAGAAGGGAAAATATGTCTTTGTTTAGAGCACTTCAGAATCAAATGCACTGAAACCAACCTATTCAGAGAACCTAGGTTGATCCGAGGTTCCTGCAGTGCTAGGAGGAGTGTCACAATTCAAAGGCCAGTCCTGAGTCCTGCTTTCTTTACAAAACAATCCAAGTCATGGATTATCCTCAGAGCCTCTGTGAGGTGTTAACATTTCCTCTGGAATGATATGACTTTCTTCAGATGTCTAAGCCTGTACGTGTTATAACATTGGCCTGGCTCAAATCTGGAGAATGATCTAGGGCTCCAGATCCTGAGGAATGTTGGGTTGATTTGAATTAAATGAGATAAACCTTCCCTTGCAGAAAATAGAAATTAATGTTCCTGTCTTTGTCCATCACACAGGCACTTTGTAAAGCAGTCCATGGATTCTTTCTAAAAATTTGTTTTAATCTATCAGAAGTCTGTATTTCCTTTACTAATAGCCCTCTTTAAAATTGTGGTTATCATAAACCCTTCATTTTTTGATGACCAAAGAGCTCTTCTAGCTTGGGAAGCTGTTCTATCAATGTGCACATACACATTAACCAGTTTGGAATCTGTAGGCAAACTGAGCCTCAGTAGCTTCTTCTGAATGAAAAGATTGAGATCCCTGTTTTTACTTACAATTTCTAATTTTGAGGATTCCTCAGCAGTACATTTTGAATTTATGAGATTTTAACTGATTCCTTTCCATTTTCTTTTCATCATACTTAAGAATCTAAGATTTACAGGAGCTTTCCTCGTGGTCCAGTGGCTAAGACTCTGCGCTCCCAATGCGGGGGGCCCAGGTTCTACCCCTGGTCAGGGAACTAGATCCTTCACGCCACAACTAAAAAAAATCCTGCATGCCGCAACAAAGTTCCTGCTCGTAGCAACGAAGATCCAATCCCGTGTGCCGCAACTAAGACCCAGTGCAGCCAAGTAAACAAATAAATAAGTATTAAAAAAACAATCTGACTTACAGATACTTAGATTTACAATTATCAAAGCTTTTTCATGTAGTTCCTTATTCATTCTTTCAAACTTGATAAGAAGAGGGATTTAATTCTTTACATGGACTTTGACACCAGACGGGCTGGATTAGGATCCCAGATCCATCACGTATGAGCCCTCAGACTTCCATCAAGTTACTTTACTTCGTGGTGACTCTTAAAGAGTTTTCATCTGTAAAGTGGGATCACAGGTGCCTATCTCACAGAATGGTTGCAAGGATTAAATTACACAGATACACCTATATGAAGTTTTTAGCGCCATACATGGAACTGGTTACTCAGTAACTGTTGGTTTCCTTTACCGTTTAATGGAGAAGCAAAGGGAGATCCTGAGAGCGTCTCCAAATGGTCAACCAAATAGGAACAAGAAGGGATGGAATTCCTGAGTCTAGATCATCAGCCTTTATTGTAGTCATGTGTTCCTTTAGCAAGTTATCACCAAAATATCCTGCTTCACCACTTTGAGAAGGTTTATAAAGCTGAAATGCCACATAAGAGACATACTGCATATGCCATTCCTGTGCCCTCAGATAGGGCAGATTTGCTCTCAACTGGTTGAGGTAAAAGGAACGTTGCATGTAATACATGCTGAAATGCTGATATGCCCACTTTCTGATCTTATGTTGTATTGGGTTTTGGGGTTTAGCCTTTGCATTTGAATGCATGAAAAGTGAGCACAGATAAACGTGGGCAATAGGTTCTCTGTGGAGCCCTCTGTCCTTCACAATAACTAGCTCCCCTAGATGATTCCCGAAGGCAGCTGCATGTTTGGAAATTCCTCTCCTTTACCTGGCAAGTAGCCTGAGATTGCCTCAAGCTGCCCAGGAGTAGCTTTGCAGTGTAAGCAGCCACTGGACATGCACCACACCCTGAAGCCTGGCTATAAGGGAAGGGGACTGAAGAAAGGCAAAGAGGAGCCACCAAGATCTCAGGTCAGGGCCTGGAGCAGGAGAAGCTGAGAAGCAGGGGAGATACCCCGCTCTGGGGCCTGGGGCCTGTTCCAGGCAAGAGGCGGGGTGTTGCCCTGGACCATTTCATTAAATGTGAGGGAGAGACACAGAGTACACTGGCCCAGTGATTTCTTTTGGCCCCTGGAGGAGGATTATAAAGGCCTTTGCCAGCTATAAAAAGTAAAGTAAATGGGTTGAATGTTGAGTATTCAATAAAGTTAAGAAAGACAAAGATGGGAAGTATAAAGAGAAAGGAGGGTTTGTATGGCATCATCAGTCCCAGCTGCCTCCAACTCCTTTCTTCCAAAGCCCTCACCTCTAGGACTCACCTCCACCTGCAGTCTTTCCTCTCCTCTGGGACTCTTTCCACCCTCCCTTCTCAGGGAACTTGCTGCTCTCTTGCTCTTCTGGCTTTGGAAGCTCCCCTTAAATTCACCCAAGAAAACACACCTAAGATTACAGAAGAGAATATTTCAAGCAAGAGTAGCATTTCAGAGCACAGATACAGCTCGGCCTAGGATAATGTACATCAGGGCACACATGGGCCAAACTGACAGAGCTTCTGGGGCACTTTCTCTTCTCCAACTCTGTACTACACCAGGAGACCCAGCTGAAAAGTCCTCCTTTTCGGGCCTTAGGTGTTGCCCCATTCACGTCCCACCTGCCTTCCCCTTTTATACCCTCCTTCCCTCTCACTGCCACTTCTGGCATTCTCACCAACACCCAGTAGTTACGGAGAGAGCTTGATGCACCTCTCTGGACAGAGAATGGAGACTACTTGTGCAAATGAAGGACATTAACCCAAAGGACATGTTGAGATTACTTTTTAAATCTTGCTACTAAATATCTTCTGGGATTATCTGGGATTATTGTAGTATTTGTAGAAAAAGCATCCCCAGACAAATGCTACATAAATTAACACCCCTAGGTTTATAATTTCCCGAGAGCTTGTTACTGATTCATTTTTTCAGTTAGGTAGTGAGTCCTATACCTGGTCACTTTTAGTTTTCTCAGACGTCCTTCCTTTGCATGTGTAATAATCTGCAGACCAAAGCTCAAGGAGGGGAAAATCCAACATGATGGAACTGGGATGAAATATTTTGTCATTTACTACCCTTCGCCTCTGAGTCTCCCCAGCCATTTATTTGTTTTGAGGTTTGAGATTTTATACACACACACACACCCCTCCTTGGGCCCCTCTGCCCAAATCCTCTGGTTGGTGGAGCTGGCTGCAGAGCCCTAATCTGGGAGATCTGGAGGCCGGGCTGAACCACTCCAAAGAGTCAAAACCACAACCAGGAAGCATTTGCACAGCACTCTCCTGTGCAAAACACAGAGCAGCACAGCAAGTTTTCAGTTTCAAACCTAATGCTCACTCCTCCAATGCAAACTGCCTCCACACCTGCTTTTAAGGGTGTCATTTCTATAGTGAACTTCCTTGAAAAATCACTCTCCTTCTAGTGGGTCTCTTTCTAGTGGGTCTTCTTCTAGTATACCCCTCCCCATCTTTCCCTTTCACCTGGCAACAGAAGACATTTTCTGTCCCCTCAGAGCACACTGGCATGACATGCAGCTCCTGGGGGAATTCTTCAAAGAAACAGAGTCTTGCTTGATCCCTGACCTACTCACCCAAAGAGTCCACAGCAGGAAGGCCCAGTTCTCTGCCGAGTGAGTCCCAGCATTACCACCCACCAAGCACAGCTGCTCTGCTAATTTTAGAACTCTCTGAGAAGCCACCTGACTTCAAGTCACTTGGGAGATACACATCACACCCTATCTCAGGAGTTGATCTGGGGTGCGGCCCACCCCTTGCTTTTCACACCCAAAACACCTTTGTGAGGTAGAAAAGTGACTTTTGGGGAGGCTACTCTGAATAAATGATAAAAAGCTAAAACAACCCTCCATCAGCTAGCAAACTGCAAATTCTTTCCACCTAGTCGAGCCTCCAGCATTAGACTGGTCTGTCCATCGCCTTATCTCTGCCTGGACATCCAGGTCCCACCTCCCATTCCACATATGAGAAGTGGAACTCACCAGTTTCCCCAGACCCTTCCTTCCTGTCTGCCTGTCTGAGGCATTTCCAGTTTCCCAAGTGAGGACTCTCAGGTCAATCCTGACTACCTCCGACCTCCTCTCCAGTCACTAAATCTTAAAGTTCAAACTATTTTGTCTCCGTAACAGGTGTTCATGAGCTTCTCCTGTCCATCCCCACAGCCTTTGCCCTCCATCAGGTCTTCAGCCCTCACCTGCTCACGGCAACAGTTGCCAGCAGGCAGGCTCCCTGCCTGCCTTTTCATACCCTAAGTCCAACTACCAAGACCATTTTTCGAAAACCACACCTATCTCTAGCTTAAAACCCTTCAAGGTTTCCTGTCAGTTACTCCATGCTATCTGCACATTAAAATCACCTGGGCAGCTTTTAAAAAAAATGTCAGTGCCCAGCTTCCATCCCACAGAGATTCTGACTTAACTGACAGGGTGGGAGGAGGCATCCATATTTCTTTTTGAAATTCCCTAGGAAACTGATGTGCAGCCAGGGGTGAGAACCACTGACTGCCAGGATCAAGTCCAATCTCCTTCCCATGACACCCAAGACTTTTCTTGACTGGTCCCCTGCCCACCCTTCCAGCCAGCCTCACTCCTAGCCTCGCCATGCCTTTATGTTCCAGGAACACTGAACTGCTCACCGTTCCCATCATCATACCATTTCTCATGCTGTTCCCGAGGCCTGAAACACCCTCCCTACTTTCATCTTCTATGGAAATCCATTCCTGATCACTCACCTCAGCAACTTCCCTTACTCCCTGGTGCTCCATAAAACCTTGGGTGTGTCTCTGTTACTGAGCATCCACACTCTTTTATGATGCTTTATGTATCCGTCTTCCTTAAGCAAAAGGGAGAGGTTATTTACATAGGGTTACTTCAATCCATTTTTTAGACATATTTAAGATGTTTCTAGATTTTTTGATGCCATAAGTTATAAGTACACTGTTTATGTCCTTATACATTGCACACACATTTAATTGCACATAAGCAATAACTGCCTAACAGTGGAATTACTGGGAAAAAGGACATGTGCATTTACAATTTTGATATAGATATTTGCCAAATACCCTCACCTTCACTTACTATGGGTTAAATATTTTTTCAAGCTGTGCCAACTTGATATGTGTGGGGTTTTTTTAAAGGATTCTTTAACAAAATACTTGTAAAGAAAAAAATATCCATCATTGCCCAATACAGAGTGTATTTATTGGTCACAGTCCAAAATATATCAGGCCATCACACAATTCTTCTAACCAAGATTGTGTAACTCAGGGTTGTAATATTTCACCCCAGTATACACTTACCAGAAACTAGTATTTATTGCTAATTGTCAGTGTACATCTAGCAATGAAAGCCCAACCCGACTTATAGTAGAACATGAAAGTCATCTTATGATGTAAAATTGCTGTGGTTCACAGTATGAGGCAATAGCTAAAATGTTTATCCCTGTGATAGAATGACCAGAAAGAATGCACCATGGTTGCAAAGCTCAGCTGAAGATTGTTAGAGAGGTACATCCTCAGGGCCAGGCAGAGGCCTCACCACAATCCACAGGATAATTAAATGCAGGAGTGGGCAGGAGGGGTCAAGAAATGGTCTGGGTATCAGTTGAGCACCTTTCAAAGGACTGCCAGTGGTGGGCCTCCTGGGAATGAACATTCCCAAGTAAACTGTGCTTCTTTCATAAAGAAGCTCAGGCCTTTCTGAGCTACTGGGTTGATTGGTTTACTTGTTTGCTTGCTTCTTTGTTTTTTAAGCTTTGAGTTATGAGCCAAATCCAGATATGACTGCATTGCCCACATATCCATTCAAGAGATAGGTTTTTTTGTTTTTTGGGTTTTTAAAAAAAAATTATTTTTGTAATTTCTTTTTTTATTATTAATTTATTTGTTTTTGGCTGCGTTGGATCTTCATTGTTGTGTATGGGCTTTCTCTAGTTGCGGTGAGTGGGGCTACTCTTTTTTTTTTTTTTTTTTT
>RJWK010042935.1:0-18965 GCA_004363435.1 Platanista minor
GTCTTGATATTTTCTTACGGATTTTTATGAGCTCCTACAGATGAATTAACCCTGTCTTACAAATATTTTCTTGGTGAGTTTTAATTTTATATATATTTTTCTATGATATAAAATTTAAAATTTTTTACAATTGAATATGCTAATATTATTCTTTATTTTTCCTATTCTTTTAGACTCTAAAGCATTTCTATGCTTCCACAAAATCAATAAACATGCTTCTTAGACTGACCAGTGTAAACACGGATGTGGTGTGGTCCTGTCTTATACCAATCTTGAAACTGGATTCATGATTCCATTTCACCCCTCAAAATACATACAGTTTTCACATGGTATTTCTATAGATATTGCTGTTCTTCCCCCCAGTTCCCTTTGTGTATGTCAACAATCTCTTCTTTCTTCTCTCCTTCTTTTTGTTTTTTTTTTTTTTTTTTTCGTATCTGAAGTCCTTTCTATTTTCTGAAACAAGTCAGTGCTTGCTCCAATTTTGCATACTTATTCTGAGTTAGGACAATAAATGCTCTTAATTTAACTGAACTTGATTTCCTAAATCTCAGCAAATAACTATTATTGCTCATTCTTGCTCTGAGTGTCTTATCCCATGCAGCTATCAACAAAAAATGGTCATTTCTTAGGGGCAAATTCAACTGCTAAGAAAAACACATTTTTTTTCCTGATTCTTACATTGATATTTTCATTATAGTATTATTATTAACATTCGATCCTTTGCTCCAGCTGTAATTTACTTTATATAACTTATGGAGTGAAATTAATTGTCTTTCAAAATGCTAACTAGTTTAAAAACATTCACTTAATACATATCAGTTGGTTAATTAATTCACACTTACTGATGAGCTGGGTAAGGCCCTGGAGGTCTCTGTTTTTAGAAAACTCAGAGAAGGAAAGAGACATAGAAATAACTTGATATAATAAAATATGACCAGTACTCTAATAGAGAGTAAAAAATGCTATAGGAAACACTGAGGTTGCTTAACAGAAATGGGAGGACAATGGGAAGGCTTTATAAGGCTGGGTAAGCAACAAACGGAAGGGCAAGTAGAAATGGGGCAAGTGAATGGAACAACGTATGGATTATCAGCACACCCCCTTGTTCCTTCAAGAAAGCAAAAATCCCTGCACACATCGAGAAGAAAGCCAACTGGAAGTATCCTCATTACTACGGCTTGGCCTTCCTGAAACTTAGGCAAGCGTAATACTCTTCTGTATTAATGCTTGGTTAATAAAATAATACTACAGTTTGACAAGACTATTATGATGCTGCTGCTGCTGCTGGCATGAAGGTAGGTTTGCTCTTCCCCCAGAGCAAAACCAACGAAGTGGAATCATTGCTAAGAGATTACTGTAGAGAACAATTAGCTTTAGACAAATCAATATAATTTAAAATTTTTTGATAGCAAGTATAAGGAGGAGATTTTATAATGGTCTTGTAGTCTCCTAATACCTTATTTTCAATTTAAAAACATAAATAACTGAAGCATCACGAGGAATCAAATGTCAAAGAATACATTATAATGTGTTTCTCTAAATAACATAATGTGGATCCGTTGGAGACATAAAGATTATGGAATATCCTATGCACAGAATAGAAAGAAGCTGAAAAAAATACTTCGTGTCTTGAAGTATTTACGGTGGCTCACAGGGTATTTTTTGGAACACATTTTTTTTCTTCTAGCAGGCACAGACACAGAACCTAAATTTTATTTGGACAGTGGCATAACAAGTAATCAATTATTTTTTGTTTGCAGAAGTACATATATAGATCTTCATTTGTGATTATTTGGTGAGTTTAAGAAAGTAACTATATAGAATTCAAAAGTTATACCATTTGTAAAATTGTTCAGGCTTATTCATAAAGACTTATTTCCTTGGACCATCTTTAAAAACATATGTGTATGACTGTGTCTTTTTTCATACTTCACTTTTCTTATATAATGTGACATAGTAAGGCAATTAAAGAACCAAAGCAAATGGTCCATCTACAAGGAGAAAAAAAGTGTACAATGAAAACATAATTTCCATTCATTCTTTTTTCTACAACAAGCAATTGTTTTTTCATACTACTTTTAGTAGAAATTTCTTTTTCTACTCTCTCTTTTTCATTTAAACTCAGAGTTGTTGAGGAAAGATACAGTACCAATGGAATAAAAATATAGCTAGCTTACAAAAATTAAAAATGATTTGTCTGGTGAGTTTGAAACTATGGAAAATGGCCATCATATTGTCCACCAATTCATTATGTACGGTCGTTTGCTTTAGGTGGAGGAAAAAATAGCTCAAGCAGAGACTTATCAGAAAGATCTGAAATACAATTATCAAACTTGTCAGGAAGTGCAGTACATGTTATGCAACCAAATAGAAAGCAATTCATACATTTATAAATCCATGGAAAGCACAGAAGGTCCAGAAGGCACCAGTTACTAGTGATGTCTAGACATGGAGAAACTATGACCTCAGTTAGAGCAACCCAATATTTACTTTTCCTTTCCAAAGAGCAGTGTACCTCATGATCTCAGTATGCAGGGCAGCTGGGAGATGGGCAAAAAACAAATTCCACACTCGGTGGCAATCTTCAAACACAGTGAGGGCCTAGACATTCCAGAATTGAGGAAAGTTTTCATGAGGATACCTACTTAGACTGCATGTAAAAATATTTCTGTTGGAAAAGGGCTCTTTTTTTCTATTCATCGTGAGAAAAAGATACATATCAAAATCAATTTATCTCGTTGAAAAAAAAAAGGTTCAGTTAATGAACTAATGAACGTTCCATACCATGAGGGGTGAAGAACATTTTTAAATATGTTTTGTATTAATACTGTGGATGCTAATTTTTGATTCTCTCTCATGTCACCTCTGAATTGTTTGGATCAGAGTTCAATATCCTAAGATCAGGGCATTTTACGTCTGACCTAAATTTGACAGGTTTTGGTGCCATTCAACTAAGTAGTTATTCATTTTGATTGAGAAATCATAGTAAATCACCTCCTCTTCCTTGTTTTTTTTTGACATTAAAATCAGGATTCTGGGATTATACAGCTTCTGCATAGCCTTGAGTGATATCAAGCAGAAGTTTTCTAAAGCTCCATCTTAAAGTGTCTTAGCATCTTAGCACCACCTAAGGGGTGCCACTTGTTTGCACAAACACCACTCTGAGCACCTCCTTTGGAGCTGTGCTGTCTGGGACCACAGGTTCTGTCATGCCAGGCTTCCTGGGGCTGAGGCCTGGGGCATTTCATGCCAGGACCTGAACTGTTTAATAACAAAGGGGCTCCCTTCACATTTTTCTATATCTCATCACACTTGTGTAACACTTTAAGCCAAAAACATATACCCCATCATGGTACTTAAGAAACATTGAAAAAAGTATAATAAAAAAAGAATTCCAAAAAAACCAAAAGTAGGCCCGCCCAACTAACCAATCAATCAACCAAATAAAAAACAAAAACGGGTCTTTAGGAGTTACCAGCAAGGTGATTTTTAAAATTTCGTTTCATACCAACATCATGCATATAAGGGAGGATGCAGAAACATGAGTATTACCCTCGTACAAGAGCAGAACAGGCAATTGAGATGGGATTGTGAAGTCCAACAGTCATGCAAGAAGGTGAGAAGGAGGCAACAGTTCTTTCCTTCAGCCATATGAAGACAGAAATGGAGAGGAAGAAAACTGGGGAGCCCCGAGGGGTGGCTATTTTCTCTGAATATCAACTTACTATATTTGCATGGACTTGCACCAAGCTTTTTAATGATGGCAGCAACACAACAAAATAACTTTGTTTCTTTCTTTTGTTTTTCATCCATAATCTCCAAAGCCATTCTTTAATGAAAGGAGTTATGGCTCAACCTTTTCCTGTGAGTGATCAGAGCTATGTTACCTGGGGTTGGATTTTGGAAAGCAAGTGTGAACAGAAGCAGAAAGTATTGTTATAGGTTTGGGGGCAAGGCACTGTCCTCTGTGGATTTATAGTCAAAGATGGCAGGAAGTGTTATTGTCCCCTTGTCTTTTTGCACAACTGATGAGGCCCATAGGGAAACTGCTTTCCCGCAGCCAAGCTTATGTCAAAGGAAAATAAAAAATGAGGCGATATGTCCAAAGTCACATAACTCATGAAGAGTAAACAGGGATGTAACAGTTGACATTTTCTTGTTTATCAGGTGAGAGCACCAATCAGATCATGATTGACAGTCAAATCACCCATACAGTCTTTCTCCCTGGTGGAGATAAGAATCGCCAATTCCGTCAGATCTCTTTTTATTTTTTTATTTTTATTTTTTTTTTTACGTTAAAATCAGGATTCTGGGATTATACAGGTTCTGCACAGACTTGAGTGATATCAAGCAGAAGTTTTCTAAGCTTCTGCCCTGTCTTGAACTGGGGCTGGTGGGCGGGTTTACAATTTACTAGGAGAATCTGCAGGTGTTTCCACTGACTGCCCGTTCCTCCAGAGACCTGCCCACCAGAGAACAAATCTGGTGTCTTTGTTCCACTCCTCACCTCAAACATTATTTCTGATTTTACTGAGGGATCTTTGAGTAATCTCCTGAAACATTTCTTTTTTTTTTTTCTTAGAGCTGGTATTTTTGCTTTTCTTAGATTTAGGATGAATAAAGCATTGGTTTTATAAAGACATTTCAATCTCTCTTTGCCACAGATAAAAATACTCATATTATGTCTTAATAAATTCCAAGACCCTTAGGGGTTAAGAGCATAGCTTTGAGATGAGATAAATCATGGCTGAAATCTCAGGTCTCCTTTTTTAGGCAACTGACCATATATACCTACCAGAACCTCAGATTTCTCTTTTGTAAAATAGATGTTGATGTATGTAAAAGCATTTGACACAGCGTATTGTGTATTGTATTTTAAAACTTATTTTGTACATTCATTTAATCTTGTAGGAGTACTGTATGATTAGAATGAAGCTGATATTTTTAAACTATGTGTTGAGAGAGGGCTAAGGTGTGAGGATTGGGGGCTGCTGAGTTGGGGGCTGTGGAACCTGTCCAATGAGAGCAGCTTGGCTTATTTAATAAATATTTATTGAGTATATACTATATTCACATTTTAGACACTGTGAAAAATAGAGAAAAATAGACAATGAAAGAAACCAACAAAATCCATGCCCACCCGGAGCTTTCATAAATAAGTAAATTAAGCACCATATTAAAGGTCACAAGTGCTATGAGAAAAAAAAAAAAAACAGAGGAGGGTGATAGGGAGTGTGTGGGGTGCAATTTTTGAATGAATAGTTAGGAGATGACTGCAAATAAGGTGATCTGTGAAGTTAGAATTTTGCGTTAAGAATTAAAGGAGGCGAGGGTGAGAGCATTACAAATATCTGCACTTGGAGTATCCAAGTTTCCAGTTTTAAAATGAAAAGAGAAATCTGGACTTTCATGTGAAATGTTCTCATTAAAAATTAATTTAAATATTGGATGGGCCAAACAAACAAAACATTTCTATAGACTGCATTTATACATAAGATATCCAATTTGTGTTTTCTATAAAATTCAACCCTTTATCCATTTATTATTCATTTTCTATGCAAAAATGTCAGTTCTGCATCTTATGGCTAATTTAACCCCAGCAACCCACGTTCCATCTTCCCTTCACATATTCCTCTTCGCTGCATGAGACACAGCAGTTTCTCATGCCTTTCTGCTAGAACCCTTATGGTATATGCTTATCACTTCATGTCTGAATGATGGTCCTGTGTCTGTTGCAGCTTATATTTACATTCTCAGCACTAGGACTTGGGCAATACTTTGTGGGAGATAAAAACGTGGGTGTATGTTGTGTACTGCCTACTGGGTTTTATTTTTCTGGAATTATTATAGGTATAATTTGCCTTGGTTATTTATGCAGTAAACTTTACTGATTATTCTTATTATCACTGAATATTATCTAGTTGGAGCTATTTAGCAGAAAGGGACAAGTAATATGCCTCTAGCTTGCTGGGTTGTGGTTTTCTTTCATTTGGTTGTTACTGAATGTCCTGATGGATCTAATTATCCCGATGCCATCAGTTCCTTATATTATGGGTTTCGTTTATTGTTCTAAGACCTTTATGTTATATCAGCAGATTGTATCCAAACTCTACTGGCATATTATTGTCTCTGAATCAGTTGGGTAGTTATGCCTTGAAAATTTATACCCCACTTAAAAAAAGAAAAGGAGTCCATATGTTTTTTTCTAGCTCCACTAGCTTTAATTGGATCAAAAATGGAAATGTTTATCATACTCATCTCAGAGAGTGATTGATGGCACTCATGTTAATACAGGTTATATTGCATTACAGCAATTCTCTTGACAAAATAAATTTCTCTATAAGAAAAATTATTTTCAGGCCCCAGCATACAAGTATACTTTCAAGTGATATTTAATTTATTCATTCATCAGGGAAGGAATCAAGAAAGAGTTGACATTTGAGCAGAGCCTTTGAAGGATTAGAGGACTGATAAAATGTGGGCTTGGGAATGGAAGAGAGAAAGGCTATTGAGGGCTGAAGGGGCATTTTGAGAAACATATTAAATATAAAAAAAAAAATCTTACAACATTAAAAGATTTGTCAAAATCTTTTCTGTTTAAGTTCCAGCCCAAGTAAAATCTCCTTTGAGATGACATGCACAAAACTTCCATACCCCCAACTTCCAGACAGAATTAATTAGCCCCCCCACTTAGAGCTTCTATCTCACTATCTTCCTTATAGTACTTAGATTATCTTGTAATTGATTACACGCTTGTCTCGATACTAGCTGATGCATCACTTGAGGGTAAAAACCTGATATTCCACCTCTCAATTCAAGAATAACAGCGATAGTATCATTTCATTTATTGAATGCCTACTCCGAGCTAGGCATTGTGCTAAGCAGTTTACAGACGTCAATATCCGATAATCCTTGCTATCCTTGCTATGGTATGAAGAATACTATCACTTTCACAGTTTTATAAATGAGATAAATGAGTACTAGTTGGGGGCGGGGGGACACCTGCCCTGAGTTCCTTTACTGAGTGGCAGAGCTGGAGTGCCACGTAAGCATGTAGTATGGCTCCTAAGCACGCAATCTCACCCACCAAGATGCTGTGCTTCCTTTTCCCTATCTCAGTGCCTGGTCCATGCTAAGCGCTCAAGAACTGTCTGTTGAATAAAGAAAGGAATGCACGAAGAAGAGTGTTTCAAGTGTATGATAGAGAGAAGCATGAAAAATCTTGTAAGACTTCCTTCCATGTGGTTAAAGAAAAAATCTGTCCGTGCATCAGTGAAGACCTTCATAGTGTTGGCAAAGTAAACAACCTCTTGGAGTTTTCAAAATGGGATTTGCCCTGCCTGCATTTAAAGTAGAAAGTCCTCAGGGCATCCCTGCAATTGCGCATCCACCCAGACTTGAAAGGCAAGTCCCCCCCCCCCCCCGCGCACCCCGCCCCCGTCCTTCTAAAGAAGATAGGACCTAGACCTACTCCAGAGGCACTACAATTCAGCCTTCTAAACAATTTCATCAGCATCATCCCCGATTCTCATTTCTTAAACAGTAAGAAGGAGCCCTGACAACCAGATTCTGGAACACAGCCCAGGTCCCAACAGTGCTTGCTGCAACAGGTTCCCATGATTTGCGACACGTGCTCGGGATGGATGACGGCGGGGTTCGCAAGCACTGCTGTAAAGGATGCTGAAGTGAAGAGCGCATGGGCAGAGTGAGCAGAAGAAACATGTGAACCGACAAGTTGGGGCCAGACAGAGGTGAGGAAGACACAGCTAGGAAACCACAGCAGCACGGGTAACAGCGGCGGCGGCAGACTAACCTGTTGGAGGCTGTTTACTGTCAAGAGGGTTTGGCAAAACTTCCAGAGCTAGAGGAGGGATTTCAGAGGTGGAACCAGAACACTGGAGGTCACAGTGACCTGCTAGGTGAAGACAATCTGAGGCTGTTTCTGCACAGCCTAGCAACGGAGAAGTCAGCCCTGCTCAACAGCTTTGAAACCCTCACCCAGCCGACCTGATGTGTTTGGGTGCTCACTGCTGGTGAGTAGGTGAGTGCCCACAATACTTTCTGTAACACAATCATAAGGAATGGAAAAAATGAGTCACTCACTTCCTAAATTTGTAACTTACCCATCAGAACTAACACAGTGATCGGCAAGTTTGCCTGAATAGCAATTCAGTGGTTTTTGCCTGTCTTCTCTTTACTTAAATATCTTCTTTACTCATTCTTTTCCCTCTACTATTGATAACATCCAGTATGTTGTCAAGACATTGGCTGTGTAATAGTAAGTCATTATATCTCAAGTTCCCCTGAATCAGAATTCCCCAGAATCTATTGTAATGGAATCATATCATGCATTCAACTTGTTCAAATGTATATAATGTAATTAAAAATGCATCAATTTTCCTACAATTCAACAACAAAAAACCTCTTGATTAAAAAATGGGCAAAAGACCTGACGATACATATCTCCAAAGAAGATATACAAATGGCCAATTAGTCCATAAAAAAGATGGTCAGTATCACTAATCATTAGGGAAATGCAAATCAAAACCACAATGAGATACCACTCCACAGCCATTAGGATGGCTATTATAAAAATCGAACAACACAAAACCAGAAAATAACAAATGCTGACGAAGATGTGGAGAAATTGAAACTCTTGTGCAGTGCTGGTGGGACTGTAACATGATACAGCTATGGAAAACAAACTGGCGGTATCTTAACAAATTAAAAACAGGATTACTATATGATCCAGCAATTTCAGTTCTGGGTATATACCCAAAAGATTTGAAAACAGGGACTCAGATATTTGTACACACAGATTTATAACAGCATAATTCACAATAGCTAAAAGACAGAAGTAAACCAAGAATCCATCAATAAATAAATGGATAAACAAAATGTGGTATACACATACAACAGAATATTATTCAGCCTTAAGAAGGAAGGAAATTCTGACATTTGCCCTAACATGGTTGAATCTTAAAGACATTATGCTAAGTAAAATAAGCCAGTCACAAAAAGGCAAATATTGTGCTATTCCATGTACACGAGCCACCTAGAATAATCGAATTCACAGAGACAGGAAGTTGAACGGCAGTTGCCAGCCATTAGGGAGATGGGAGTTAGTGTTTAAAGAGTACATAGTTTCAGTTTGGGAAGATGGAAAGAATTCTGGAGATGGGTTGTGGTGATGGTTGCACAAATATGTGAACGCACTTAATGTCACCGACCTATACATTTAAAAATGGTTAAAATGGGAAATTTTGTTATGTATATTTTACCACAATTATAAAAAATGCATTTGCTAATAAATACTGTACTTTACACATTACATATGTACACATATTGTATGAGGTTGTTTATATAAATGATACACATTTTATTATAACTCATGGGTAACTTAAGAGGTTTTAACTGGTAGTTTTTATTGTGTAATTATTGATTTTACAAGCTGAATTTCTAACCTAATTATTGTGTATGATGCAACTGCACTGAATATGCTCCTCAAATTTTAAAAAGACTGGTTATGGCAGAACGGTGAAACAAGGTAACCTAGACATATGTTATGGACGAAAATATAGGGCGCAGTATGATAAATAATTGTTCAAATTCCCAGTAGTTTTCTCTGAATTCATTAGGTCACTAAGCATCCAAATCTCAAGTGACATCTCCATTTCAGTTTTGACTGAGTAGCTATGGGTATCTGGGTGCCTTCTGTTTGTAAGAATCATTGGTCAAGATTCCAGCCAAGGACTTTTACTTCCTGGAAGAAAACAACAAGGTAAGTCAGCTTTATGTGAGTTCGTATTGCCTTATGGATTTTTGCTGACAAAACACATCAAAATAGATTGCACGTAAAAATTGGGGGTAAGCATTATAACCAGCAGTTTAAAAGGCAAATGCATGAAAGCCATAATAAATTGGAAAATTCAGTTTTATTACTTTCAAAAATTGTGTCAATCATCTCATCAACTGTCAGTTTAGCCATCCCTTTGAAATATGTTGTTGAAAACTCTACCATTGTCTACAGCCTCATTCCTAAAGCACCCACACATTTTTCTCTTTTCAACATAAGGAATTCATTTTCTACTCATAGTACCTTTTGCTGCAATCACATTCAATTCTGTGGGTCTTGGTGACAAAGTAGCCCTGAGAGCTATTACTGGAAATAGAAATAGGAAACAGTGGGATCTCTGAGCCTGTTAACTTCCTTATTTCAGAATCTTAACAGGAGAGTGCAGATGGGTCACTGGGAAAGAAAAGCCATGTTTTGAAATGGCTAAAACTTCTTCTCAAGCGTAACATCTACTTTGCAGCCACAGGAAAGGATATAATCCCTCTTTCCAGGTAAAAATGGCAGAACTCCGTCACAAAAAGGCTTATTTCTGGCCCTTTTTAGAGTCAATTAAATTCATTTCTTTTGACAATCTAGAACCAGAAGAAAACCTCCTGTGTTTAATGTACTGTGCAAAGAAACAAGGATGGGCATCGTGTGTGTCTTTAAAGGCAATGGAGAGTACTGGCCATTTAAAACAGAGAAACCTCAGGGGCACATCAGAAACCCTGTAGCCAAAAGAGGAAGGGCTTATCTTGCCAGTCTTCCCATATCCTACACAGAAACTCCTGGTGGTGAATATGATCCAACTCTAACCTGAGGCTTAGTTATGTGATTGCCATCTCTCTTAGTCTATGAAAGACAACCCTGGCAGGATATTGGAATGATGTTTGATTCTGTACTTAGAACTGAGATTTCAGTTGATAGCGTTATCAGAAAATCAGAAAACCATGCTCCCTGGTCTACCTGGAAACTTGATTTTTTTGCCAACAGGGGTATCCATCAAGGAGTACCTTCCACTTTAAAAGCACCAGAGTTTCACTACATTGCAAGGGAGAGAGGGAAAGGAAAACGATCATATATCTATATCCAGGTTATGCATCTCATCATTTTACAATTATTTATTTCATAAAATTTTAATATTCCTAAACCTTTCTCAAGTCCTCTACATGAGATCTCTTCTATGGGAATAAATGTGAAGACTTCTCTCCCCCAGGCATCTGTCCAAGTGCCAACAACAATTTCTACCTCTCTACATCTCATCACAAAATATCTAATGTCAATTGGAGGCATTGCGACTGTCACTCTTAGAAGACAGGGCGTCTGTCTTGTTCAAGCTTTACCTCCTCAAGTTTGGCATGTGGCTTTGCCAAGGTGGGCAGTCATTCATTGCTTGCTGAACTTGAATCTTATCACCATATGCTTTATTTATTTCAGCAGCCATCAACTTAGTGGATTTCTCTGAAAAAGCTGCTTGTTCAAAACATTGTAATAATGAGGATTCCGAGAGTTGTTGTTGTTGTTTTTTAATTAACCTAAATCTTAAGAACTTTAATTCTCGGCCTTACACGTATCAACTTCAATAGCTGTAAGTAATTATTTTCATTCTATAGGTGCAGACCATGTTTACTGGCTTACACAAGGGTTGGAGATGTTACAGCTAGGAACATGGCCCATGTTTCGTGATGACTACTCTTATGATTTACCATACTTTTTAATATTTTCAATGTTTTATTTTCTCATATTGGGGAAGAATTAATTTGGTGATATTCTATGATTCCTGATACTGGACAAGACTGTACGCAGCAATGTGGAGAGAAAGTTCCCGTAATTCTAGGCAATAAGTCAGATTCCAACAGGTCTCTGTGGCTTTCTCTCCTGACTGCTAATGTGTAGACAGGATGATTAACTCAGCAGTTACTGCAGGCTTGGTGCTATGTAAGAAGTGAAAAAAGCAGTGCCTCTGATTCCCATGTGCAACACAGCTTATCATCTCACTGGTGAGATCAAAAGAACAGATAGGAAACAATCAAATAGTGAGAGGTTTTTTTTTTTGTTGTTGTTGTCGTTGTTGTTGTTCGCGGGCCTCTCACTGTTGGGGCCTCTCCCGTTGCGGAGCACAGGTTCCGGATGCGCAGGCTCAGCGGCCATGGCTCACGGGCCCAGCCGCTCCGCGGCACATGGGATCTTCGCGGACCGGGGCACGAACCCGTGTCCCCTACATCGGCAGGCGGACTCTCAACCACTGCGCCACCAGGGAAGCCCAGGATACTGAGAGTTTAAACCATGAGGCATCAGCTATTTCAGCAAGGATTGGGCAAGCCTCCTTGAAGAAGTGAGATTTAAATCAGGCCTCGCAAGAAGACTATACTTTGATATAACATATAAAAGAAAAATATAAAAGAAAACTCACTACAGGATATAGAGAATAAAATGTAATATATTGTGCAATTTTTTTAAAAAACGATAAAGAAAATATACATGTGTTTTAACTTCCTCATGTTTGAAGAAAGAAACACATTCTAATCTAAAAAAGTGGCTAATCATGAGAGTGATTGATATGGACAGGATGGAAAAGAAAAATCTAAACATAATGTTTTTGTATTGTTCTGACTTTTGAATCATATGGATTATTTACTCAAAAGAGTAAACTACATTTTAAGAAGAATGAGAGAATGCATCCCAAGAATTTTCTCCTCTAAATGCTATAAAGTTTAAGAATTTTGGAAGAAAAATGTGTTCTGTGGGCCAAAAAGTATGGAAAAGACTGGCTTAAACAAACTTGGGAATTCGTTACTTCCAGGTATTTCAGAGAATTCTGTAGGCTAGTTAGCATTGTTAGTAACCAGTGGGTAGTTAATATTTGACAGCATTTGCCCAATGTATCCAAATTTACTTTCTTCTTTTTCTTTCTTTCTCAAAGCACCTATTAATATCTTCAAGAGCAAAGTTTGAGAAACCCTATCCTATATATTAAAACGGCATGTTAATAAACTCCTCAACAAGGCAAAAAAGAAACAAAATGTGTGAGAGTGAGAAAGAACGTGGCTGCCGTGAAGAACAAGGTTACTGATTTGACTGAAGGGGTCAGGGAGTGATGGCCAATGACTTTGCATGTGAAGAGTAAACACATCATCCTTCTTTTCGTCCGTGGTACCCTGAATAGTGCCTGGTACACAGGCTGCCCTCAATTACTGTTTATCGAGTTCCACTGAAGCAAATTAGGAAAGGTTTTTCAAAATCAAACAGGGGAGTTTAGATTCAATCTGATGAATTAATGAAGACTTCGTGATCGCAGCAATGTCAAGGTTTCAGTGATCATGCTTTGCGAGATTGAGTGTGGGAGCAGGGAGCACATCAGCTTTGGATTCAGGTGAGCCTGTCTGTTTTTATGACCATGGGCAAATGGCTAAACTCCTCTGAACTTCATTTTCTTTGTAAAGAAATGGGGAGGTAACACCCATCTTTTAGGATGAATGTGAGGATTAAATGAAATAATACATGCCTAGTTCCTAGCATGGAGTCTTATAAATTCTAGCTATTTTACTAGCTGTCATTTACAATGACACTATAAGCTAGTTGAAAAAGGGAAGAGGAAATCAATAGGGAAGTAAAGGCAGACTGGAACAGGGTGAGGGTAGTGTAAATGCATAAGAGAGACTCAAAGGAAAAACAACAACAACAGGATCTGACTTTTAGAAGGGACCTTTCTACCTTTAAACATAATCATATTTTCCCAATTACTTCCTAAAATATCTTTTAGAGGGTTCTGACTTGATCAGCAAAGTCTTTATGGGGTTTTCTTTTTTCTTTTTGTTTGACCATGTTGGGTTTCGTTGCTGCACGTGGGCTCTCTCAAGCTGCGGTGAGCGGGGGGGTGGGCTACTCTTGGTTGCAGCATGCGGGCTTCTCATTGCAGATGCTTCTCTTGTTGCAGAGCACGAGCTCTAGGTGCGCAAGCTTCAGTAATTTCAGCACGTGGGCTCAGTAGTTGTGGCACACGGGCTTAGTTTCTCCAAGGCATGTGGGATCTTCCTGGACCAGGGCTCGAACTCATGTCCCCTGCATTGGCAGCTGGATTCTTAACTGCTGCACCACCAGGAAAGTCCTACGGAGTTTTCTTAAAAAACAAAGAGAACATCTTTTCTGGGGCAGAAAATAAACATAAGAAGTGATATTCTTTTTTTTTTTTTTTAATTAATTAATTTGTTTTTTATTTTTGGCTGTGTTGGGTCTTCGTTTCTGTGCAAGGGCTTTCTCTAGTTGTGGCAAGTGGGGGCCACTCTTCATCGCGGTGCGCGGGCCCCTCTCTTGTTGGGAGCACAGGCTCCAGACGCGCAGGCTCGGTAGTTGTGGCTCACGGGCCTAGTTGCTCCGCGGCATGTGGGATCGTCCCAGACCAGGGCTCGAACCCGTGTCCCCTGCATTGGCAGGCAGATTCTCAACCACTGCACCACCAGGGAAGCCCGAGAAGTGATATTCTTAAAAGAGGGGCACTTTGAAAGGTCAGCACTGTATTCCAACCTCATGGATTAATTTACAGATGTAAAATGATAAAGAGTTTTCTAGTGAATTAAAAGAGCATTGGTTTATTTTGGCAAATGATTATGTGGAGGATTCCATTCTAAGAACCAGCACAGCCCACCATGCAGATTTATAAAAAATAAGTATACTTGAAAAAAAGTTTAAATACGAATTTATGTTAGCAACTCATGCTTGCTTAGAACAGTAGTGATAAGGAAAGAAATGTGAATGTGTCCTATTAAAGGAATAATAATAGCAGGCTTACTGCCAAAAGTGGAACTGTCCTTGCCTGAAGCCTTTTTAAGTAAGATGTGTCCCACCTTTACTTCCCCAAACAGGAAAAGAAATAGATAAAGATGAGTCATTATATTCACTCTGTTAACAAAATGATAAATTTAACTAGAAAAGAAGCTTACATGAAAAGTTCATTTTTCCTGAAAAATCATTTTAACTTTTGGCTTTACCTAAGTGTCATGAGAGATGAGCTATCTTTCCTGAGTCATACAGACTCAAAGGAAACGGAACTGGTCTTTGTTGCCAAAAAAAAAAAAAAAAAAAAATCAGAGATAAATATTCAATGAGGCTGCAGAGTAATCTAAGCTGAAATAGTGTAGAGCACATGTGATTCCTCCACAGTCACCCATGAATAATTCCTGAGCAGAAATGTGTTTTTCTTTTCTGTCTGATAATCAGATCTCAACACAGAAGCCATGTGCGGGTCTCCACCGCTTTGGTGAATCTGCTTTGAACAACGGTTATGACAAACTAGTGCCATTGTACAAACTCTTATCCCCAAGCCTCTTAGCAACCTGTCTCCAATCATAGAAGGACGAAAAAGGATCTAACCATGCCACTCTCTTATTTAAAATCCTTCAAGAAAAATCCTTTGAGGATAAACTCCAAATACTGGAATACGTAAAGGAATAGATTTGATTCCTTTCTACTGCTTAGGATCTCACATTGTCCCCAGCAAGTAGCTAATAAATGACCTGAGGTTTTCTGATTTGTCCTCCTGGTCAGGTTTGGAACACCCTCTCGCTTCTACATTCATCCTAGAGCAATCAATGGTAGCGCCATGCTATTCAGAAAGTGTTCTTTGATCATCCGTGCAAAGCCCACCAGACTTAGTGCTTTTGTTGCATCTCTCTCATACTACTTATCTCTTCTAATCGCATTGTGTTTAATTGCTTTCTCTTCCACTAGCCTATGAACTTTGTGAGAGCAGGACTCGTTCCTGTATCCCTAGCACACAGCACAGTTTGTGGCAGCTAGTAGATACTGGCAAATAAATGAAGTGAAAGAAACTCAATTAGATTTCCACTACAAATGGCTTAATCCAGGTTTCAGGAACAGCTGAGGTGAGTGACAATTCTTAGGTACATCTAAGTTTTCCATAGATCATTGAGGCTGTTCAGTTTCTCAGTCTAGCTCCCTTGGAATATATAATATTTTTTTAAAAAATCTTCCTCTTTACTTCAAATTCTTTCCCTATATATAATGTTTTTTTTAAGAAAAACCTTTCTCTTTACTTCAAATTCTTTCCCTACGTAAGAATCACCAAGAAGACACTTGAACTCTAGATAAACCAGGAATTTCACATTCTTGGCAAACACTTCAAGGTTCTTTCTTCCCTGAAAGGAACCCTCTTCTATGAATCTGATAGAAAACTATGGTCCTTTTCTTATTCTCCTTGCTAGAGGCTATTTAGTGAATGCAGTGTGGCTTTTCTAGAGAAATCTGAATGATCGGTGGAAATAAAACAAAAATACCATTGGAATGATATCAATCAGACTTATACCAGGAATATAAATTTCTATTCATCAGTCCCCTCATTTCAACATGCACACTGAAAAACAATGAAGGTTTAAAATGAAAGTGTTGGGGTGTGCCTGCCCCTTTCGTCTGTTTTTAAACTGCTAAGATGCAAGAGAGACAGGGAATTTTTTACTACTTTTGGGCTGAGTGACATAGAGATGAAGAAGGCAGCTTCTTTGTTTAATGATAGCTTGATAAAGCAACTTTATTGTTCCTACTAGTGGCTTTAGAAAAACATAATCCCCACTTAACTGCAGAGTACATATATTTCCTAAATATACTTACTATTCTCTTCCTAAATAGAATTGTCTTAACAGTAGCACATTATATTCATCAAATACACACACACATATATGGTATTTATGTATGAGTGTCTGTGTGTGTATATAATGAGTTTCCGTGACTGTAACCCAAGCCTGCTCCCAAGATTATCCAAAACTTATCACATCGTGTCGTCAGGAAGAATTCAACATTCTAGAGTCATCCTTTTTCTGTTTGTACAGTCTAACTATATGACAGTCATTGGGGTCTGTAGCTATCATTTGCCTTCTGAAATTACTTTGTCAGAAGCCACATGGCTTTTTGTACCTTCAGGCATTATTTTTCTTTTAATTAAAAAAAAAAAAAAAGTTTAGGTGTGGTATTAGAAGTTACCGCTCAAGAGTATTCAAAGAGACCACATTTAATCAGAGTGAAAGGAAAGAGTAACATGGGGTAAATTGCTCTAGGCTTATCCTTCATGTTGTAGCCAGACTGGACTAAATGTCTCTTGTACTGGAGCTCTTTTTTTTTTTTTTTTTTTTTTAACATCTTTATTGGAGTATAATTGCTTTACAATGGTGTTAGTTTCTGCTTTATAACAAAGTGAATCAATTATACATATACATATGTTCCCATATCTCCTCCCTCTTGCGTCTCCCTCCTCTTTTTAAAAGAAATTTTTGCTGTCACAGAGTGTGTGGAATATGAGGGTCACATCTCCCCATGGCTGTCTCCCTCCACCATTCCTAAGCTTAGATATGGACCATGAACCTGTAGACGGAAAGTGCCTCTGATAAAAGAGGAACCATCCAGAACACAGGCTTGCCAGTAGAGGAAGAGTTCTGACGAAAGAGCCAAAAATCAGGCTCAAACATCCCGCCTCTGCCATGTGAGTCTAAGGGAATGGGTTTATTCCTGTCAAGTTAAGAAATAACTCACAAGGCAGCAGGGGAACCAGACAACTCTTGTTTCTTCCAAGAAGATAACTGAACTATTGGCCGTTCTTCTGGAAAATAACCCCACATTGGAAGGGTGGGAAGAGACCCAGAATTCCTTACCAAAACGCTGCCAAACTTGAAAAATAGGAAATTCTGTCTTGGAAATTTTATTGATTTAAAAACATATTTGGATGACATTTAAAAAATCAGGGTCATGTTTGTCAGAAATTGAACTCAGGTGATCCTGAGTATTTTCATGGCAATAGATTTTTTTTTTTTAAATACAGGAAAAATAGTTTTATTTATTTTCAAAGCTAGGGCTGTAATCTCCTGAAACCTAATACCTAATTTTGGCCGATATTTTCATGTAGCCTCTTTCTTCTTCAGTGCCTAGAGGTACGCGACTATAGTAATGATAAAGTCCTTCCATGCAAAATAGCTTAAAGTTTAAAAATATTTCACAATATTTTTTCAAATAAAAATGAATTGAAAATATTTATCAGACTATTCCTTTTTTTTTTGACCAACATGTCTTTGTCCTCGGAAGTGAGAAAATGAAATTAGTGATGATTTTCCTAATCCAGAATAAATTTTCCTTTTGCCTTGCATGCATTCTAGCCAGATGAGTGGGCAGTGATTCTGAAGGTTAACAATCTGCTTCAAGTCTTAGAAAGCAGGCAAGTCTCCAAAGAAAGAAGAAAAAAAAAAAAAAAAAAAAAGCCTGGTCAACACAGACTTGAGATCTCAGTTTAGAGTTATGGGAAGTGCATGGGCTTTAGTAATAAAGAGGAAAAAAAAAATCCTGGCTCCTCTATTTATTAATGTTGTAATCTTAGGCAAATGGCTATTTTTGGCTGAGCCTCAGTTTCTCTATTTTGAAAATGGAGAAAGAAACATCTCCCAGAGAGGGCCTGACAGTTAAATGAGTTATTGTCTATTAAATACCTAGCTTGGAGCCTGACTTATGCTGTGGACTCTCAACCAAAATTATTTCCCTTGCCCTCTTCTTTCCTTCACACTATTCTTGCTTTTTCTTGCTTTCTGACTATACTGACTCCTTCTCCTTGTTCTTTTTTTTTTTTTTTTTTTAACTGAAACTAAAGCAATGAAAAGCTACCCTGACTTCTAAAAGTTAAGAAATGTGGTGCAACAGGCACATCCTGTCTCTGTGTGGCTTGAGTTATTCAGCATTATTCGTGGATCCATCGCTGCTTCCAAGCACAGGAGCATTCCTGAAAGTTACTCAGCAGAAGTCCTTTAGGTAAAACATTTCATTAATCCCAGCTACTCCACTGCAAAGTAATATGTGATCACTGAATTCTGCTGACCTAGCGAAGTCATCTCTAATTTTATTCCTGATAGCCTTCAATTAGGATGGTCCAAAACAGCCTGAAAGGGCTTCCCTGGTGGCGCAGTGGTTGAGAGTCCGCCTGCCGAGTCAGGGGACACGGGTTCGTGTCCCGGTCCGGGAAGATCCCACATGCCGCGGAGCGGCTGGGCCCGTGAGCCATGGCCGCTGAGCCTGCGCGTCCGGAGCCTGTGCTCCGCAACGGGAGAGGCCACAGCAGTGAGAGGCCCGCGTATCGCAA
>RJWK010042936.1:0-18964 GCA_004363435.1 Platanista minor
AAAAAAAAAAAAAAAAAAAAAAGAAAGGCTAAGACTCGTGGTGCATTAGTAGGTACATGAGAAGGAGAGAGGTTCTTTTCTTTGGTAATAGAATTATTTTCCAAAGAAAAGAAGACTAATGCCTAGGAGCTATAAAGTAGCAGTTTCCCAAACCCTGGGTACTGCTCTAGGGCTTCATTAGATACCCTGGCAGTTATGGAACTGACTTGCAGGTATACTGCCCAAGAGTACTCAGAAGGTAAAGCAACTGAGCTGTGTTCAGAGCAGTTCACTTGGGTCCTCTCCAAGCTCAGGACCACAGTGCATCACTCTCAGAGGCCTCAACTGCCTCTGGGGAAGGAAACCGGATGGCTGTCAGTGAAGAGAATTTCTAGGACTTGGTGGGAATGAGAGCCTCACATACACATGTAGAAATGGAGAAGCCTGCTCTTCTGCAAAGAGGGAGACTTTGTCTTTCTGCATATTCTTATTTCCAGAGCTGGTGCTTCCAGTGGCCCCCAAAAGCTCTACACAAAAGCTTGGGTCAAAGGCATGTGTTTTTGCTTGGAGCCTCTCGGCTGCATAGGTCTCTTGTGTTCTGTGGGCCCAGCTACAAGGTATAGGTTTCACTTAGCTTTAAGCTCAGGTGCCTCAGTGAGCACATTCTTGGCCATATCTATCTTAACTGCACACACGTAGACCCAGCCACTGCTGTCGTTTTCAAATGCAATGCTCTCTTATCAAATGCCTATAGCAGGAGAGAGCAACTTCTTTGTTTCTGAGCACTTCACAACAGCCATACATACAATGTTTGAGGAGATAAGACAAAAATAAGCAAGAGGAAGATAAAAAATATGAAAAGGAGGGAATTCCCTGGCAGTCCAGTGGCTAGGACTTGGTGCTCTCACTGCCCGGGGGACCAGGTTCAATCCCTAGTCCTGGAACTAGGATCCTGCAAGTCACGTGGTATGGCCAAAAAAAAAAAAAAGAAAAGGAGAAGGAAAGGCAGAGACACAGAAAGGGAAACAAGTGATATAAAGGGAGACAAAAAGAAAAGTTTTGGTAAAAAATAATTACCTTCATAGTTTTCCAGGTCTCTTAACCCCTGTCTCATTCTTTCAGAAATTAATTGCTTTGAAACTGACATGATGAAAAGTTAACATGGGGCATGTAATATCTTGTGATCTACAGGAACTCAGAGTTCTCACAATAGCTTTTAGTGTGCATAATGAGAAAGGCTACAGAGACTCACAGGGCCCTTCTAAGCTAAAACAACAAAGAATGGATTTTGCTTACAATAAGCTTGTTGGCTGCCTCTTTAATCTTGTCCACTTTTGCTTCTGAGAGCCCTTTGACATTGCATAGCGCTCTTCTTGTAGTCATTTGTATCCCTTTGATGGTACAGATGCCTATTGACTTCAGTTTCTTAATGTCAGCCACATTCTGTAAGTAAAAGAATGGGTGCAGCAGATTGAGAAAATGCCAGCCTGAAAGGCTCCCATACTATGTCATGTGCTTTTGTGTCCATCTACTTCCATCATGATGCCAATTTTATACAAGCGGCCAGGTGGAACCCACCCACCATGTAGCCAAATGTTCTGGAAATATCTGAGTAGAACATACCCAGCATGATGCCAAATGTTCTGGCTGTGCCCTGATTTCCCAAGAATGTTAGTGAGACCATGGCAATGTAACAAGGAATTCAAAAGAAAAGTCTGTTGGTAGGAAAGCTAACAAATTTATCACACGTTCACCCCCTCAGTTCAGCTCCTTCCTTCTACAGAACTTCATTACCAAAATGTTCTTTAAAATTTTTTTAAAGATTTTTTTCTTTACCCTTGGAGAATGCAAATAACTACATAACCAAAAGACCAGGATTTTCTCTTGCTCCAATTATCTAAATTCAACTGAAGAAAATTAAATGTGAGGGCATCAAAGGGTAATGTCAGAGAAGTTTTACTGCCAACTGATTGCTATTGAAATTCATCTAGCTAGTTACTTAAAGTCTTGATTTCTGTCAAGGTCATTTAATCACATGACACAGAAGGTGAATTTTCTGTTGATGAAAACAGTAGATAGCTCTGAATGCCTCCAGCTGGACCAGTGGTTCTCAACTGGGGGCAATTTTGCCCCCTGGGGACACTTGACAATATCTGGAGAAATTTTTGGTTGTCACAACTAGAGAGTTGCTACTGGCATATAGTGAGTGGTTAGGAGTCAGGGATGCTGCTAAACACCCTAAAAGGCACAGGACAGTCTCCCACAACAAAGAATTACCCAGTCCCAAATGCCAATAAAGTCAAGCCCAAGAAACTCTAAAATGGACAATTTCACACAGCATTGAAAAAATACTTACAATTCCATGTTTTTGTAACAGGTCAATGTCTTGAAACAAAGATTCCTAAAGGACATGGAACAGAAAAAAAGGAGTGTTGATTCTTCGTATCCAACTGTTTCACATATTTTAAAGAGTTAATTCAGTATTATGAGTCACTTCCAAAATGCCTCAAATTCCACTTCTCTAATGCTTTTTCAAACACATTGTTACATACAATGTGCCAACACTGAAAGCACTGCGAAGCCCAACAGGCACCCGTGATCTTAGTTCCCTGACCAGGGATCGAACCTGAGGCCCCTGCAGTAGACGCACGGAGTCCTAACCACTGGACCACCAGAGAAGTCCCATGGCCTCTCCAAATTTTTAAGACCTTAATCCAAAAGAGTGGAACAGCACAATCTATTTTTAAATATGTTTTCTCAATCTTCTTCCCCACCAGACCGTGCACTCCTTCCTCTGCTATTCGGTACCAGTAAGCATAGGAACCAGTATGGCCGTACCAGTTGTTAAATTATTAAAATACTTTCATGCCAGCTGCTAAGTAGCTAATCTTAGCACCCCTTGCCAAACAAGTTGTTACATATTTGTAATATTGCCTCTCTCCAGAACTATGTTTTATTTCTAATCTCAGTTTCTTAAAATAGTAGTTAACAGAGAAGGAACTTCATTTTTGTAGAATGACGAATGTCTACATATCTTTCAACATTCTAGCCATACTTCTTCATCTTGGAATCCTGGTTCTTCCAGCACAACTTGATCCTCCTTCATATTGAAAGGTGAACAGCAGAAAAATAATTCTGGAAAAATAAGAAATATTAAGAATTAGTCATAGATCATATAGTACAAAATCCTTTGCCCATAGACCTTCTGGATTTCATTTCAGATTTCAAGGACCGGAAGGACAATTAGAAAAATATTTAGTTTGGAACAACTGGGCCGGCCTATCTTCTTTCTCCAAGCCTGTGGCATTATGTCTTTTGTTGGTGTGTGTATGTGGGGATGGGGACTTAGTTTCTTTTCTCTTTCCTCAAAACTGGCCACTTTGTATCTCTCAGTTTCCTATAGCACAATTAATCATGACTAATAATATCTTTTTTGTTCCCTTGGAATGTTATTTAGAAGTAGAATATTAGAATTCCATATTGTTATTAAACTTTCATGTTGGTTAACAACACTCTAAGAACTTTGGCCTTAAGTCAATCTTCCTTATATTCTCCCTGGCACCTAGAACTTAGTCTATCCTCAAAGAAAAGATATATATTTTTTCTCATATATGAGGGATGACTTCCTGCTTGGGAATTATGAATGGGCTCTCTTGTAACATACATATTTTTGTTTAATAAAACATTAGATGTATTTTGTTTTATAGTATTTACTAGTTTCATGGTATATATTTTTTAAGATTTAAAATTATGGCAGATACCCAATATTTAAACATGATAAAATAATGGGCTAATAAGCAGATAAAGAGTCCTTGATTTAACACTGTAGCAGTTGTTTTAAGATCTCAGGAATCTACAAGGTATGACTGTGTTCATTAGAAAACGTGGTCCAAGTAATCAGTTTTCTTGGTCTATTCCACTTCTTCGCTTAACACCAAATTCGGGTTGGGGCCCGGCCCAGAAGGGGAACAAACTGCTGAGGTAGAGGTAGGGTCAATACCACCTAGTACCTCTGAACAGCAAAGTATTCGAGGCAAATGAGGAGACAGTGGAGATGGAATCTTCTGGAGTACGGTCCCTCATTCAGATAGCTAATCATATGTATGATAACCCCAAATTCCACAGTGACAGTCCTTTCTTTTCTCCTTGATAAACAAAAAGATTGTTCTCCATCTATCTCAAATAGAAATTGATGGGGTGAACAGCTGAATCCAAGGTAGGGCTCCCAGACTCCTCGGCTTAAGGCACCAGAAGCTGTCCCTCATCGTGGGGAGCGCGGTCCAGATCACCCTCACCGCCTCCCCACCCCCGCCACCAGCCGTTTTCCTGACACCTGACTCCCTCATAAGAAGGCCGAGGAGGCCTCTTCAAGACTTAGGTCCGACTTGGTATAAAATAAGGATGCTGGGCTTCCCTGGTGGCGCAGTGGTTGAGAGTCCGCCTGCCGATGCAGGGGACGAGGGTTCGTGCCCCGGTCTGGGAGGATCCCACATACTGCGGAGCGGCTGAGCCCGTGAGCCGTGGCCGCTGAGCCTGTGCCTCCGGAGCCTGTGCTCGGCAGCGGGAGAGGCCACAACGGTGAGAGGCCCGCGTACCGCAAAAAAAAAAAAATAAATAAAAATAAATAAATAAAATAAAATAAGGATGCTGGAAATCCCTCGAGAATACTGAGATCCCCTCCGCGGGCTGGGTTGGGGGCGGGACGCACGAAGCCACCAGCCCAGGGCCCAGCAACGACAACCGAGTATGACCAAAGAAAGGAAACCCTGAGTTTCCCCTCAGATTCTTCACCCGCCTTCCCTTTTTGCCACCAACTCCACTCGTACCCACAGTCTCCCGGCGGTTTTCAAGGTATCTGAATCCCTTCCGCCCCCCGCCCGGGCCTTCCAGTCCTCAGGGATTCTGCCTCGGAACCAGAACGCGGAGACTGGCGTCCTGTCGCTGACAGAGAAGTTTGGCGCCAAACGACTAGTTCGGGAGCGCGGCTGGCGTGGGCGGGACCCGGACGGAGGGGCGGGCCCACCGTGGGCGGAGCGAAGAGCGAGGGGCGGAACCCGGGGCGGGGCAGAGGACGAGGGGGCGGGGTGGCGGGAGGGCCGGGAGCAACTTGGAGCAGCAAAAGGAGCCTCTGAGGGTGGCGCGCTGGGGTGATGGGGGGCGCTGAGGTGGAGGAAATGTGCTGAGGAGAGGGGCTTTGGTCGGAGGGGAGGCTGGGGCGTCTCTAGAGCGGAGAGAGATGCTGAGGTCAGGGAGAGGACTGAGGTGGGGGCACTGAGGAGACGCATCGAATTACCGGGTACTGAGGTGGGCGCTGAGGTGAAGACAGGCTGCTGTGAGAAAGAAGGCCCTTAGGTGGGGGCGTGTTCTGATATGAAGAGAGGCCGCTGGAAAGGGGTCAGGAGGTGGAAGACCATGAGGCGGGGGAGGGGTGCTGAGCGGAGGTGGCTGACGTGGTGACAGGTGCCACGCAGAATGCTTATCTTAATCAGGATCCTCGGGTTAGGAGGTCGAATGTGGGGGTCTTTCCCCCTGCTCAAGGCTCTTCTTTTCACTCCAAGTCTTTCATATCTGGCTTCACAGTCTGTACCTACTACCTCAGTCCGCGTTCCTACTTTCTCTCCTTTCTCTGTGACTCTCTTACCATTTGCCACTCTAGTCTGTGAGTGAGGCACCCAAGGCCCATTCACGATGGAGAGTAATTTTTCTTCGTCTTAACTTGAAATTTTAAATAGACAACAGAAGCCAAACATATTTTGATCCAGCTTTTAAATAGAAATTTTAGGCCAGCCTTCATGCCAGCAGAGCCATCTCTGGCAGCGTCATCCTCCTCCCCTTAAATGGAGACTGACTGTTGAGGAGAGTCATGAAACATTTGAAAGAGCATCTGTTGAGGTGGAGGCTGCGATGTATCTTGGATGAATGTCTGTGCAAACAGTTCTTTGGGTTCAAGACCTAGTACAGGGCGACCCTTTTCCTTCAGTGTCTGAATCTTTGTTTGCTGGAATAAATAGCAAAAAATTCCCACAATAGCAGCTGGCAGTTTGTAGGACATTCCCCTTCCCCCCCAGGTGGATTGTTTAAAGAGCCAACAAATAACTGCCATAGTTCTTCAAAATCTGTTATTTTCCAGAAACAAAGCCTGCCCATGTTAAATGGAAATTAATGCCCATTTTTGACAAGAACTGGATAGTGATGATAGGCTTTCACTTTGGGCCTCACCTAAAACAATTATAGTAACTTCTGAGCAACTTGTTGGATGGAGACATCAACTGTACCGAAGAGCTGCAAAGAGCACAGCAAGATGATTTAGGGAAATATAACATATGTAGTTTGGTGTAGTGACAGCTGGGAGAGAAAAATGTTCATAATACTTGAAGGTTGTGTGCAGTACACTTAAAGAAACTGAAGCGAGCTTGGTAATGACAAATGCGTAAAGTAAGTATAAAATTTTCATTTGGATAGGATATTGATGGTTATATACAACTTTAAAAATTTTTTTAAAAAAAATCCAAAACCCTGGGGTAGTTCAAAAGTACACTTGAAGATCTTTCCACTTAAATCAGGACCAAAACCAAAAAAAACACTAGTCTTTAATACCTTACAAAAATTCTGAATATGATGAAGGTGGCATTTCAAATCAGTGGGGAAATTAATTCAGTGAATGTGTTGGAACAAACTAGGTAGTCATCTGGAAGAAAAATAAAATTGTAACCATACTTCACACCTTATACCAAAATAAATTCCAGATGGATCAAGAAATTAAATCTGAACAATAAAATAATAAAAGTACTAGAAGAAAACATGGGAAAATTGTTTACTATCTCAGCGTAAGAAAAGTCTTTTCAAGTATGACACAAAACTCAGAAGCCGTAAAAGGCTTATAAGAATGACTGTATTAGAGAAAAATTCTGCATGGCAAAATGCTACTTTCCTACCCTAGATATAGAGCATGGCAAACCAAAGCTTTTGTGTCAATTAGTAACAAATTAGTAATTGTGTCAATCAGCTTTCCCAATTTCTCAAATCCTTCAGCGAGTCCACAAGGTCTCTACAAAATTTTTAAAATGTGTGTCATTTTATGATATTCTAAGAAATAAAAAACAGGCAGTGGAATTACAGGTGACCTGAATTTTAAACCATTACACTTTACTGCCCCTCTGTGGACAACCACCTTATAATCAAATAGAGGCATATAACTCCACCATGTACAGTTGGGTAGCTTCAAACTGGTGCCTATGGATGTATATTCTTGGTTTCAAGAGCTCAAATTTGAGAAATGCTTTAGTACAGAACTAAAGAATGAAGGGTCATTACAAAAAGAGAATTTCATTGGGTATACCTCCCCTTAAGCACATTTATTTTTTAAAATGTTTATTGACCCTACTATTTGTCAGACACTGTGCTAGGTGTTTGTTGCCAGGGATTCAACAACAAACAAGATACAAACCCTAGTGTGGGATATAGATAAGTTTATAGGCAATTGCAGTAGCGTATATACATATGCATACATACATACATATCAGTCATTTGAGGCTTTTCTCATTTATTTAGATTTATTTCCAAATTTGAAAAACTTCTAACTTTGGCACACAGCTACCCAGAGAGGCATGCTCACGACCGTTTATTTAACCAACATTTATTAAACACTGTTGGACCCAGCTCTCTGCTGGATATGGAGATAAAGACAGGTCTCTACTCTCAAGGAGGGATGAGTCTACTAGGGAAGATAGATACAGAAACAGATAATAACACACATGGTGAGATAAGAGGGATTATACACACAGCTGGGAACCAAGTAGACCTCTCCCTGGGGGATCCTCACAGAGGTGGTGACCCTTAATTTGGGGCTGAAAGGATAAGTGAGGATTTGCCAGCTGGGCAGGGTGGGAAAGGCAGAGGGAACACAGAGGCTTATTTAGGGAGCTGCGAGTGGTTCTGCTGGAGTAAAAGGTACTAGGGAGAAAGGAACTCTCAGATGCCAAAGGTAACGTTTGTTGATAGCTAACATGTCACTTAACTTCTTTCCACAGATGAACACATCTACTTCACACAAAGATACCATGAGGTAGGAACTATTATCATCTCTGTATACAGATGATGGAAATGGGGCACCGCAAGGTTAAGTAACTTGCTTAAGGTTCACAGTCTGGCTCTAGTGTTCAGGCTCTCAGCCTATTAATATGCTAAACCAGTATATGACAGATCTTGTATGTTCATATATGATTTTATTTTCCATTTATAGGAGTATGATATACGTACACATAGGCATGGCAACTATGCCAGACTTATAGTACAGTTCAGCCATTTATAAGCTATGTGGTCTTGGGAAATTTTATTTAAACCTCTTTGTGCTTCAGTTTCCTCATGTGAAAACCAAGAACAGTATTGGTACTGAGTTGTGAGAATTAATGGGTTAAGATACTTGAAATATTTGGGCTGCTGTATGGAAAATGGATTGGAGGAGGCAAGAGAGAAGGAAGGAGAATACCTAGGAGAACACTGTAAAGTCCAAGACAGGGGCAATGGTAGCGTCAATCAAGAAAGGCCTCAGTTTGAAAATAGAGAAAATGGCACTTCATTTACAGGGCTATAAGAGAAGACAAAATAATCTGTAAAAATATGCTTAAAAGTACCTAGTCCCCAGTAATGCCTTTAATATTTTTAAGTAAAATGTTATAATATCCCCATCACCCAACTTCAGCAATTTTCAACACATGGCCAGTCTTGTTTCACTTATACCTCCATCCACTTCCTCCCTTTCATATTATTTTGAAGCAAATTCTACATGTCATATAATTTCTTCTGTAAATATTTCAGTATGTATCTCTAAAAGATAAGGACTCTTTTTTTTTTTTTCTTTTTGCAGTATGCGGGCCTCTCACGTTGCGGAGCACAGGCTCCGGACGCGCAGGCCCAGCGGCCATGGCTCACGGGCCCAGCCGCTCTGCGGCATGTGGGATCTTCCCAGACCAGGGCACGAACCTGTGTCCCCTGCATCGGCAGGCGGACTCCCAAACACTGCGCCACCAGGGAAGCCCGATAAGGACTCTTTCTAAAAACATAACCGTAACACCATTATCACACCCCCAAAATAATAATTTTTAACATCAAATTATCCAGCCAGCATTCAAAAAACCAATTGTCTCATAAATGCCATATATTTTTTAAAGCTTGGATCAACTGGGATCCAAAAAATGTCTGCATGTTGCAATTTGTTGATGCTTTTTAGGTCTCTCTTAATCTATAGATTTCCCTCGCAACTTATTTGTTTAAAAAAAAAAATGGAGTCATTTGCTCTGGAGTTTTCCATAGCCTAGATTTTGCTGATTGCATCCCCTTGGTGTTAACATGCTTCTCTGTCCTTTGTATTTCCTATTATGATAGTTGCAGCTAGAGTCTAGATCAGACCCAGATTTGATTATTTGGTAAAGACTATTTCATAGGTGGTATTGTGGTCTACCATCAAGAGGCATTTAATGGCTTTTTATCTTTTGGGGGTGTAAGCAGCAACCTAGATCCATTAATTCATTAGGGTTCGCAAAATGGTGATATTTTAATTAGATGGAATATTTCTAAAAGAGAAACTTCCCCTCATCTCTTGTTTGCTTACCTACTAATACAGTTCATCTGTGCATGGCATGATAAACGCTGATTTGTTTTCTTTATTTGCTAGTTTTCAAAATAATGAATTGGTTCCCTAGTATCCCTCAATGGTGACCAGTTAATTTTTTTTTAAGTAATGATATGAACGTATGGGTGAAAACATGTTTGACGTGCTTCAATCCATGGCTATTTTATTATTATTATGCTTAAATTGTCCCATCTTAAGCCAATGGGATTCTCTCTAATTTGGCTACTGAGTCTTTCTCACAGGACTCTCATCTTTGGTTGCTTCCTTGCTGTCTAGTATGACAAGATGTTCCATGTTCATTTCATGATTTTCCTGCCCTAGCTCTGGAACCAGACACTTCTTCGAGGATCCCTGTATCCCTTTTAGTGCAAACTGTATTTCAAAACCACAGTCTATTTCTAGGGCATTTCAGTGGACAGAGTTAGTAGGTTTCTTTTGTTGTTTGTCTGTTTGTTGTTGTTTTAAAGCTTTAAGGAGGTATAAATGACATACAAGAAACTGAACATATTTAAAGCCTGTATATGGTGTGTGAACCTGTGAACCCTTCACCACAATGAAGATAGTGAACATAACCACCATGCCCAAAAGTTTTCTTGGGCCTCTTTGTATTCCCTTCCATCCTCTCCTCCCCTCCCCTCTTTAGCAACTATTTGTTTGTTTTTAAAGATGAAATATATTCTCAATTCATAATCAATTCAAAATCAGGACTATAGGATTTTAACTTCATTTCTTCTAGTTTAACATCTGAATTTCCTTACTTCCATGCTGAGAATACTGGTTCTCAGCCACAGTAGGAATGACAGAATTGGGGTATTACACAATTACTCATTTGCTTTATCCCACATTACAGTTAATGCTTCTTAAATGTTAGTTCCCTTTGACACTCTACCCTCTCTCCACCCCCCACTTATAAAGGGCAAAGAATTCTTCACCATAATTTTCCCTTCTAATACTTACAAAGAACAGAGACAGATCTTTTCATCTTGAACTTCCTGAGAGGCCTATGGTTATGAGTCCTCAGTAATTTCTGGAAGGGGTCTGAGCAGGCATGGTCTTGGACCCAAGCTGTACAAAGGAGTATCCTGAAAGACCTGTCCTGGTTTCCATGCTCAACATGTCCTGGTTTCAGGAGAAGAGTATACCTTTTAACAGCAATGGTAACAACAACAACAATAGCTGGTAGCAATTACCAAGTGAAATATGCTAAGCCAGGAACTTTGCATTAATTATCTCATTTAAGTATCACAACAGCACTACCTTCCTAGGCAGGGATTCCCTTTCTGCATTCAAGAAAACAAGTTCAGAAAGTCAAGTCACAAAAGCTACTAGGCCTAAGGTTGTATATCTACTATGAAGCAGAGCAGGGATTCAAAGCCCTGAATTTTCTGGGGCCAAAGCTTGAGCTCTTCCCTTTTACCCTTCTTTCATCCCTTTACCTGGGTAATGTTCTCCAAGAGGGTCACCTAGAATTACACTCAGGTTCAAGTGAAGATGTTTATCTGTGGGGGACATCATAGGTCCCAAGAATATACTTAACTGCTTCTTGGTTCAGGCAAACAGCAATTTGTTTCCCTCTTGGCTGGGTTGGGCAGACTGTTCTAACACAGACCAGCTTACTCCCTTGTGCCCAAAGGCCCAAATGCTTATAAAGGCCAAGCCCCTCAGCCAAACTGCAGGTCCTTCTACACACTGGCCCCTGTACCTCTGAGCCTCAGTGAAGTTTCTCTGGACTTGGTTTTTCTTGGATTCCACACAAACCTCTAGCACAGCATTAATGCATTTATTGGTTTATACATCCTCCCCCTCTTCCAGACTTTGTACTCCTTAAGGTCAGAGACTATATCTTTATTCATCTCTGTATCAACAGGACCTGGTATGTGCAAGCATGGTATACGATAGATACCTAGTGAATGCTTCCTCAACCTCTCCAAGCCCAAGTGTCCTCCTAGGAGAAATGGAGGTAACAACACCCACTTTGGGGAGAGAAGGGGGCAGGAGGGTTAATCTGAGATAATGTTTGAAAAGGATTTAGAGTACTTAGCACATAGTAAGTACTCAATAAATGATGTCTCCCATGATTACTGTTATATAATACATATAATACATACTAATATATACTCCATAGTGTTGTTATTAATAAACAAGTGAATGAAAGAATTAGTAAGCAAATGCATGAATGAATGAGGTGACTTTATGTCAGTTTAAATCCTGACTTTGGCCCAGGGTAGGAGAGGACTTTAATATTCTTTGTCCCATGGACTACGAATGACTAAATGTATTACAGTATTATTTTTTATTTGTTTGTTTTGTTGTTTCTATTTTAGATTAAATCCAACAACATGTGCAGGCTTCATCCAAAAAGTCCTTCTGATTCTTGGATAAGGATTCACGCAGGTGAGCTGGAAGGTGAGAGGATAAGGAAGACTACTTTTTCTGCACTGGTTTTGACTTCTTGATGACCTTCCTGTGGATGAACCATAAAGATACAAACAGAAACAGATTAAAAAACCAGTGTGATCAAGAGAAAGAAGAAAGGAATCCCCAGGATTATATAAACAGCCTGGAAATCAACCACTTAGAGTGAAGCAGATCAGAAGGCTGGGAAATGAAGGTGGAACTGATAGATCATGTAAAGTGTCTGAATGCACTGGGAGGCTTTTATACAGCCAAGGGAAAATCTGGAGATAAACTGACATGAGTACATTAAAAAAAAAAAAGAAAGAAAACAGGCAGATTGAAAAAGAGACTTAGTTCCAGGGATAGCAAAACATTTTACAAGAAATAAAAATAACCAAAATATACTCTGTAGCTCATGGCAGTGGTGTTGATGGTATAATAATGCTGATTAATGATCCAACCAAAATCACAACAGAGACACATTGGGAGGATGGGAGAGCGGAAGTATGTGCAAGTGAGAGAGAGCCCAGTCCTCACTTTTCCTAGTGTGAATTCAATAGATAATGCCTAACACTAAAAAATCAAGGAGCCAGAGCACCATGGTATTTAGACATATGGAGGAAAACAAATACCAAAACAATCAGTTAAGAAAGTGGAAAGTGTTGCTGGGGAATGGAAAAGGGGGTCCGGAGGAGTGCAAGTTTTTGTAACAAGCTTTGTAGAACTATTAATTAGTTAATTTAATAAGCCTTATATTATGCTTTGCATTAGTTAATTCAATCAGTTAGTTTAATGTGCCTTATGTATTACTTTGCATCACGCACTGTTCTAAGTGCTTTCTTTACAAATGTTAACCAATTTAATCCTCATAACAACCTTATGCTATACATAATATTATCATCCCCATTCTACAGATAAAAAAACTGAGATGCAGAGAAGTTAAATGATTGCTCAAGCTTACACAACTAGTAGGTCGTGGAGCTAGGATTAAAACCCAGGTGGTCTGGCCCCAGAGTTGCCTCTCTACTTGATTCTTAAAGGATGAATATGTATTACTTTAATTAAAATAAAAACAAAAATTTTTAAAAGTATGATTTTTAAGAGGCTTTTTTCCTAACTTTGAGTATAGACAATGTTCTAAAATGTAATGTCATTTTTTTCTATAAGCAATTAACTGGAGCAGAATGCTAAACACACATTAGCTAATCATTAATTCCCTCATCAAGAATTTGCTGAATCCCAGGAATTCCCCGGTTGTCCGGTGCTTAGGACTCCACACTCTCACTGCCAGGGGCCCAGGTTCGATCCCTGGTCGGGGAACTAAGATCCCGCAAGCTGCATGATACGGCCAAAAAAAAAAAGAATTTGCTGAATCCCTACTATGTGCCAGCCACAGGAACAGGTGCAGGAGACTCAATGCTTAATGATAAAAGGCCCTTGGGAGACTTACAGTACAGAGAGGGAGACAGACAACTCCATGGCTACAGTAGGACATATTCGGTGGAGTACAAAATAGGCAGTCACTAGGGCAGTCTGGGGAGATTTCCTGGAAGTGACAACATCTGAGTGGGCTTTAAGGGTCAGATAGGATCTAGCCAGATGAAAAAGTGGCCAAAGTATGTTCAAGGAAGAGGAAAGAGCAGTGAATACTTGTTAAAATGAACTGAATTGGTTGTTTCCTCTTCCATTCTAAATTCTAAAATGGATGTCAAAAACAGTAGTATTAAAAGCCCCTCTTAACTTGGAGATTCCATAGCCTAAACCAATGGGGTGCAAATCATGCTGCTATACTCCAATATCAGTGGCTGTTTCTCTAATCAAAGGAAAAAGTGAATTGATAAAACTTTCTTCATATTAAGTTTACTCTTTTTAAATATTTATTTATTTATTATTTATTTATTTTGGCTGCACCAGGTCTTAGTTGTGGCATGCGAACTTATTACTTGTGGCATGCAAACTTATTAGTTGCAGCATGCAAACCCTTAGTTGTGGCATGCATATGGGATCTAGTGCCCCGACCAGGGATCAAACCCCATCCCCCTGCACTGGGGGTGCACAGTCTTACGCACTGGACCACCAGGGAAGTCCCAAGTTTACCTCTTAAGCCTTGTTAGGCTGTAGCCCAGGCCCTGGAGTCTGACTACTGGTTTCAAATCCTGGCTCCACTGCTTACCAGATGTGAGCACCTGAGCAAGAGTTACTAACCTCTCTAAGCCTCAGTTTCCTCAGTTGTAAAATGAGGATAACAACATCCCATACCTCACAGAAGTGCTGTGAGAATTAAATAATACACGTGTCATGCTTAGAAGAGAATAAGAACCTGGCAAACACAACTGTGTTGTGTGCTCAAGGTGATAAAAACAAATGAGTAAGTAAAAGTTATAACTAAGAGAAAAGTTAGTTGTGATGTCTTAACATATTATGCGTTATGTTATTTTGAGATAATTTGGCAGCTATCTAAAGATTCATATTTTATCTTAGTCAATAGTCCTTTATTACCAAAGTAATTTGGTAATATTTTTATAGGTTTCTGCAAAGAGCACTATGACTTCTAGTTGTCCTGTCCCCGACAGATGGGAGAATCAAGGCTCTGAACTCAGGAAAATGCCGAGTATGTCAGCATCTGATCCTTTACCCTTCAGTGCATGTGCGCTTGAAGCTGGCTTCGTCCTCTATTCTAGCGCAGAAACTATGTGAAACAACTGCTGGATGCTTTCTCAAAAATGGGTCTGCCCCAAACCTCCCAGTCCAGAATGTTCCAATGTGGTTCCTTGCATTGCTTTGGGCTCAGCAAGTTTTCATGGTATGGAAGGTCTGAGAGCTTTGAGGAGAAGTGCTGAACCCTGATCTTCTGTGTGTGTGTCAGGGAAAGCTTCCTGGAGGAGTCATTATTTGCACTGACTTTGAAGAAGCAGGAAGAGCTGGCTGGGGAAGGAGGCCAGGGGTAGGAGGGGAAATTTTCCTGCAGAGGAAGAAACCTGTGCCAAGCATTGCCTGGAGGCTGGAAGAACTTGGCCTCTTTAGGCAGCTGCAGGGGCTCAGTGTTGCTTGAAAGGTGGTTGGGAGTGGTGGGTGAAGACAGAGGAGAGAGGGGAGGTGGGCAGGGCCACCTCATGACGGCCTCGAGTCTAAGAGTTTGGAGTTTATCCCTAGGATCCTTAGGGGTTGAGAAGAAACTGCAGGTTTTAAGCACAGGAGTAGCCTGATGAGATATGGATTTTTGAAAGAGACCCATGGGGAGCCTGGGCTTTAACTCAAGTGAGTCTTAATTGCCTCCTTTGCAAAACAAGAAAAATAGGGGGACTTTCCTATTTTTGGTTAAGAATCTGCCTTCCAATGCAGGGAACGCGGGTTCGACCCCTGGTCCGGGAACTAGGCTCCCACATGCCACGGGGCAACTAAGCCCACGTACCGCAACTACTGACTCCGTGCGCCACAACTACAGAGCCCACGCGCTCTGGAGCCCATGCGCCACAATGAAAGATCCCGCGTGCCACAACTAAGACCCCACGCAGCCAAATATAAATAAATATTTTTTAAAAACCAAGGGGCTTCCCTGGTGGCGCAGTGGTTGAGAGTCCGCCTGCCGATGCAGGGGACACGGGTTTGTGCCCCGGTCCGGGAAGATCCCACATACCACGGAGTGGCTGGGCCCGTGAGCCATGGCCGCTGAGCCTGCGCGTCCGGAGCCTGTGCTCCGCAACGGGAGAGGCCACGGCAGTGAGAGGCCCGCGTACCGCAAAAAAACCCACCAAAAACAAAAAAAAAACAAGAAAAATAAAATTTACCTCATGGGACTGTTCTGAGACTTCAATAAGATAACCGATGGAATATACCTATCACAGGGCCAGGGAAAGCTTCCCTTCAATTTCCCTTCCAGGGTTTGTAATAGGAAGAGCAGGTCTGCTCTTGCTCAGGCTCCTAAAAGTCTGGGGTCACCAGTGCTTAATGATCTCGAAAGAGGTGTCTAGGGGGACACGTTTGGACACAGGCTGTGCCCCATCTGAATGTGAAACTTTTAGACTTTGGAGGCTCTTCCCTATGAATAAGAACTTGTATATTTTCTGGAACTTTGACATTTCAGTCCCCCATGGTGGGTAAGCACAGGGTAAGGACTGCCCTAAGAAATGAGAACCCAGCTGGTCCAGGGCTTAGAAAACCAGGGAGTCTTTCTGGGCTGGGCCAGACCAGTGCTCTCAAGCATGCTCGAAGGCTTCCTGGATTAAGGAATGTAAGAAGCTTATGAAAACAATAATATATTGCCTATTAATTATTGACAAGTTCTATGCCAGACTCTTTATATGGGTTAGCTGGTTTACACATTAACAAACTTCCACTTCTTTTATGGCCAAGGAAACGGGCCTGGAGAATTTAGGTAACTGAAAGTCACAGAGGGGGCAGGGCAAGGATTCAAAACCCTAGATCTGTTTATAGAGTCAAAGCTCCTTCTACTGCTTCATCTTCTCCTGGGGGCGGGGGGAAACTAAAGGTAACTCCCTTACCTGCTTAATTTTTACCTGGGGTTCATCCAGAGTAGTCATTCCCCACCCATAGATGGATCCACAGTGGATCCATTATAGGAGAAGATATTGGAACTTCTATTTATATATTTCATCTCATTCTTTTTAATTTCTATTTTCTGTATATTTTATATTATAGTATACATATTATATTAGCATAGAACTATATATATTGTTACTGAATAATTAATATATTATTAGGGGCTGAGTTCTCATAAATGTTTTACTAAGAAAGATACAAGATCAAGAAAGCTTGGGGACTACTGATCAAGTGGTATAGTCAGGGTTTCACGTAGAGGTAAATGTTTGCCAGAGACTTTGCAAATCCCTCAATGTACATACATACTCCCTTCATGGAGACCACCATCCGCCATCAGGACTTTAAAAATCCAAAAATGGCCACGTGGTTCCCTGTTTAATATCTTTCGTGGCTCCCCACGACTTAGAAAATAAAATCCCTTCATGATTTGTCCAGGAATCTTCTCCAGGCTCACCTCTCCTGGAGCCCCTCACACACTTTCTTGACCTCCTGCCACATTACTTCCTGCCTCCGAGCCTTTGCCTCTGCTGCTCCATCTACTGAGAATGCCAACCCCTTGCCTCATCCGCCTCCTCCTGCCTTACAAACACCTCATCTTTTCTAGACTCAGGTCAAGGGACACCACTTCTATAAGATGTGTCTGCATGGCTCCCAGGCCATTGCATTCTTCGTCTCCTTTGTCTAATAGCACTTCTGGAACTTATGGTATTTATTTGTTGATATATCTGCCTTCTCTCTATCAGACTGTGAGCCCCTTGAGCATAGGGACTGTGTCTTATCAACTGTTATTTACCCAGGGTCTGCTGCAGGGAACTTTTGAAACCTCTCCAAATCTGGGCTGTTGCTGTATAAAATGCACTGGATAATCTCTACCTCATATGACTGTTATGAAGGTTAAAATGAGGTCATGTTTGTGTAGTGTTTACCTTAGTGCTTGGTACAGAGTGAACAGTTAGTTAATTAATGGTAGCCATGATTATTATAATTTAATATTGTTAGCATGACTAAAAGTAGTGACCTAAGCAAAAATCTCCCCACTCCTGCTTTTCACTCAGCCTAGGAAAAACTATAGTGGAATCTTTCCCCTATCCTGGGAAGAGTTATTTCTATTTCTCAGTGTTTGGCCACAATTTTCTTTTTCTCCTGTTGTTGTTCTACCTGGTAGCAGAAATATCAGAGATTTTGTAGGGGCTTCCTAGTTCCAGGGAATAGAATTCATCAGGGCTTGATGGTGAGAAGGAAGAGTAGTTCAACTTCTGTTTCCATTCTCTTTCCCTCTCCTCTTTTTGCTTCCTGTGGGGGAAACAAAAAAGACATCAACAAAAATCGGCTCAAAAATTCAGTGCGATTTCTTCAAAGGTTTCAGCAGAATCTTGATAGGTATTGAAAGAAAAAGTTTACAAAACAGTCAGTAACATTGGCAATAGCAAATAACTGAAGCAGAGTGCTGAACACACTGCAACGACTTCCTCATTCATCTTCTAAGTATTGATTGAGGACCTGTTGGGTGCCAGGCCCTACACTAGGCCCTGCGAAAAAAAGGTCATCTAGGGCAGTATTCCTGACCTTAAGGACAAACCTCAATCTAGAGAGATGGACAAGCAAATCTATAACTAGAGTAGGCTATGTTCTGTGGCATGTGATCAGGAAAGCACAGGACAATACCCTGAGAAGGCAAGTCAGGGAAGACTTCCTGGAGGTGACGCCTGAACTGGGTTTTAAGGGTTAGTGAGGGGTTAGCTAGATTAAGAAGTAGTCGGAAAGGCAGGGGAGGGACAGACTGGGAGTTTGGGGTTAGCAAATGCAAACTATTATATAAAATGGGTAAATAACAAGGTCCTACTGTATAGCACAGGGAATTACATTCAATATCCTAAGATAAACCATAATGGGAAAGAATATAAAAAAGAATGTATATTTATGTATAACTGAATCACTTTGCTGTACAACAAAAATTAACACAACATTGTAAATCAACTATACTTCAATTAAACAAAAGAAGTAGTTGAAGGATAGTCAAGTCTGAGGGAATGACAATAATATTGGTGAATTAAAATAGTTGGCTTTTTGTATTTCTGAGAATCTAATATGGATATCAGAAAGACTGCTAATGAGTGACCATTGAACTTATAGTATTCCATGGCTCAAACAGGAGGGCCTCAAGCTAAACTCCTAGTATAAAAAAAAATGTGGTCTTGGGCTTCCCTGGTGGCGCAGTGGTTGAGAGTCCACCTGCCGATGCAGGGGACACGGGTTCGTGCCCCGGTCCGGGAAGATCCCACATGCCGCGGAGCGGCTGGGCCCGTGAGCCGTGGCCGCTGAGCCTGCGCGTCCGGAGCCTGTGCTCCGCAACGGGAGAGGCCACAGCAGTGAGAGGCCCGCGTACCGCAAAAAAAA
>RJWK010042937.1:0-18964 GCA_004363435.1 Platanista minor
AAATTAAAAAAAAAATTAATGCAGTACTTAGACTTTACTGTGCATATATTCTTTTTTTTTTTAACACAGCTCTACTGAGGTATAATTGATATACAAAAATACTCCACATATTTGATGTATACAATTTGATGAGTGTGAACATATGCATATACCTGTGAAACCATGACCACAATCAAGACAATAAACATACCCCTCACCTCCCAAAGTTTCTTTATACCTCCCCCTTTTTTGTCTGTTAATAACACTTAACGTGAGACCTGCCCTCTTAAATTTTTTAAGTGCACAAACAGCATTATTAACTATAGGTACTGTGTTGTATGGCAGAGCTAGAGCTTATTCATCTTGCATGACTGAACTTTTATACCCATTGAACAACTGCCCATTAGAACTATCAACATTCAAAATGTGCATACTCTTTGACCCAAGCAATTCCATTTCAGAGAATCCACCCTACAGAAATAGTGTACATATCCAACGCATATGTAAAAACATTTGCCGCAGCATTGTTGTAATTACGTGATTTGGGGAGACAACCTAAAAACTTATCAATAAGGGAACTGTTAAATAAATTACTGATTTATGTATAATGCAATACTATGGAGCAATTAAAAGGAGTAAGGCTGATATGAAAGATCACCAAGACAGAGCATTAAATACAAAAGGTACAATGTAGAATCACAGTCTGACTTCATTTTACGTATAAAAATCACATATGTGTATGTATACAAACAAACACGTGGAAGGGGGCTTTCACTTTTATTCCTTTGCATGGCTTGAATAATTACAACGAGCATATGTTAATGCATTATGTTGTAATACTTTAATATTTTAAATACAGAAGAGAAGAAAGGATGGACCAGAAGAGGAACACAAGCTTCCGCTACGCGCTGTGTGTCACAGAAATATCAGGAGGCCACAGCCAGCCAGACCAAGAGCTGGGTTAGGATCCACAGCCCTTGTCAGCAGGAATCTCAAAGGCCAGCAGACCAAAAAGGGACAAAAGATTTATAGACATATATAAAATGAAACATCACTTGTACCAAATCTGGTACCTCTTACTCCTCGACCCTTATACTTTGAAATTCTTCAGCATGCAAACTTCTGTAACAGGACTTGAATATGTGTTTTTAAAACAAAAAGTAAAGCAGCCTAATGCATTAGATAAATTGGGAACTAGGCAAAGCTTCTTTTCTCTATTTAGCCTCTCAAATAAATTCGGGGGGAAAGCATGCTTCGAGGAATTAAAAACTATTTTTGTTGCAAATACATTAGGCAACAAATTCCCTGAAAAGATCTATTACATTTTCAGATCATTACATTAAATTGCCTTAGACACCAACATTCTTTATAGTCAGAAATCTTAACGACTAGCTAGACAGCAGTGAGAAGGCTCTAATTAATGCTCTAGCTGGACTAGTTAATAGTATGTGTCCATGAAGAAGTAAATGGACTTAAAGCTTAACATCCCTTCCCAGAGATTTTTCATATTGTCATTTTTCAGTAGTTAAGTTGATGTGGTCGCATAATGCTGGCTAGGGGAGGTATACACTGTTACGATTCGATAGTGTGTTTATCATAATCATCTAATTAGCTTTGCTTTTTCTCTACTTCTCTTTACTTACGATAGCCAAGAGGCAAAGCGAATTTAAAGCTCAGAACTGAAAACAAGTTACTGTTGTATTTGTAGAGCATGGATTCCCCTTTGGAGATGAGGCCCTCCATCACTCCCGCCATCTCCTCTGTAATAAAGATAAAAGAGGACTAATCCTTTCTTAGTGGGTATTATAAACATACAAGTCACACACATCTGAATAAGTAAAATTCATATTTAAGAAAATGTAAGTGCAGACTCTCTTGAGTAGAAATTTCATTAGAAGATGGAATTTAAATATCTTCCGATTAGTAACAGGTAATTTTTCTTTTTCAGTACAAAAGTCCTCCTACTCTTTTTGTCTTAGAGACTATTTTTTAAATTAACTACATCAGTGTAACAACATATGTATTAACTTAAAGGTTGTTTCCCAGGAAAGTGGCTCTAATTTTTCTTTTTAACTACTGGAGCTCATCTGGCTGCACAAGCAGTGACCATCGTTTTCCATTTTTGAAAGATTCTTCTTAACCATAATATCACTGCACTATCACACTTTCCTCCATCTCTTTAAGTAAACAGCTAGTGCCCTCTGCTACTGCCTCCCAAAACTGAACACCGAATTCCTTTGTGAAGGAGTGCTCCATGTGTAACTAGCCTCTGACTCAAACAGGAGAGAAAATAGGAATGTTCAACAGTGAGACCTTCAGGCCCCCTGGGCCCTGAATTTCTGGACAGAGGGACAGAATAACCAGGCAACGAGCAATAAGCAGAGGCCCCTGGATGCCTTCCCGGCTCACAGCCACCTTCTGTGTGGCCTGGAGTGAAGTATTTCTCAGCCTTTCCGCCAACGAAACAGGGATCACACTACCTGCCACTCCATACCCCAAATCCAAGTAATGGAAAAGCAATTAATTAACTGTAGTTGATTGCAGGGCTTCCCTGGTGGCGCAGTGGTTGAGAGTCCGCCTGCCGATCCAGGGGACACGGTTCGTGCCCCGGTCCGGGAAGATCCCACATGCCACGGAGCGGCTGGGCCCATGAACCATGGCCGCTGAGCCTGCGCGTCCGGAGCCTGTGCTCCGCAACGGGAGAGGCCACAACAGTGACAGGCCCGCGTACCGCAAAACAAACAAACAAACAAACAAACAAAAAACTGCAGTTGATTGCGAAGTACATCAAATTCCTCTGATGAAAAACCATATACCTCCCAATTACCACTTAGAAGAACCCCTTTACCAATTAAGGTCGTGTGCGAGTGTGCGTGTGTGTGTGTGTGTGCATGTGCATGTGTGTTTTAATCAGTTTGTGGAAGATCATGAAGGAACTGAGCCCCGCAAAAGCAGTCTTTAACAAAGGTTTTCAAGTCTGAAAATGTCTTTGCCAAGACTGCCCCTCCAGAGAGGAAATCCAAAACATCCCAGGAAGGGAGCCTGGAAAGTTTCTTCAGAAGCCTCCAGGGATTCCTGATGTGACTGTCTTCTAGAAGTCACTCTGAAGTACAGCCCTGTCACTGCTGAGCTGGGGGCACCACAAACACCTTCACTTCTCGTGGCCTGAGAATTCTGAGTTTGTGGATACATACAGAAGAACTAGCAAGATCCCTGGCTCACGTGAAAGGTGAAATCAACACAAGTTTGATCACACAGCATAAATCAGTGAGGCACTACCCCTCACCAACACATGGTGGATGGGGGGAGAGGATTAAAATGTGATGCCCCTGCCACCGTGATCATAAGCTGTCACTCAGCAGTCCACACCAGCCACTCTCCACTGACTGACCTGTGTTCAGATAACATCATCACCCCTCTAGAACTTGAAAACAAAGTTTGCCCCAATATCGTACTCCAGGCTGATACCACATTTCTGAATTTACATTAAAAAGCCCATCTGGGCTTCCCTGGTGGCGCAGTGGTTGAGAGTCCGCCTGCCGATGCAGGGGACACGGGTTCGTGTCCCGGTCCGGGAAGATCCCACGTGCCGCGGAGCGGCCGGGCCCGTGAGCCGTGGCCGCTGAGCCTGCGCGTCCGGAGCCTGTGCTCCGCAACGGGAGAGGCCACGGCGGTGAGAGGCCCGTGTACCGCAAAAAAAAAAAAAAAGCCCATCTTTCCCCAGTCTTCATACTTGGCCTTCCCAGTGTTAGCGTGTAGGAACATTCAGTTGGAGGGAAAATTACTTTAAAAGTAAACGTTTTTCTCTTTTTGCTTCAAACTTTCCTATTTATCTTCCTTTAATTAATCTTTTTAATCATTAACTGGTTGCATAAAATTACCAAATAAGATGTTACTTTCTTTAAGATTAAAAGAAAAAAAGGCGAATAAAGCAATCTACTTATAAGATGGCAAAGTAATATTTAAAGAAAGACTGCCCATTTAACATAAATATTTTGATCCATAAACACTGCCTTAGTTGTATGTGCTAACTCAAGTGAGAGACAGCTACTTTCTGATTAGCTTTTAAGAGGTCACATTCAATCATGAATTAAAAAAAAAAAAAAAACAAGGCTTCCCTGGCGGCGCAGTGGTTGAAAGTCCGCCTGCCGCTGCAGGGGACGCGGGTTCGTGCCCCGGTCCGGGAGGATCCCACAGGCCGCAGAGCGGCCGGGCCCGTGAGCCATGGCCGCTGAGCCTGCGCGTCGGGAGCCTGTGCTCCGCAACGGGAGAGGCCACAACAGTGAGAGGCCCGCGTACTACAAAAAAAAAAAAAACACAAATGTGCCCACCTGCTCCACACTCCTTCCTAAGCCTTTCATTCCTCTGGGTCCCAAAATGGTAGCCCCAAACCAGACCCCCTCGCAAACTGGCCGGTCTTCTCTCTTGGCTATTTCTCGGCTGCTCCCAAGGACACGGCCCTAGTCCAACTCCCCAACACACTCTATCAGGGAAACACGTCACTGGCTTCTGGTCTTCTCACTGGGATTCATTTTGCAAACCACCTGCTGCTGAACTCAGCTTTCTAAATGAACGCTTTCATCTTCCTGCCTCCCCAGGTGAGGAGGTGGTACACCTGGAGAAGTGGCCCCAGGAATGAACCCTGGATTCCTCCATTACTGCAGCAAGTACTCAGGAATAAGCCCAGCCGAACGAAGCACTTCTGAGTAGGGGCAGACGTCTCCAAACCCGCTTGCTAACATTATCCCAGCTGAGCCTGGAGCCGAAGGTGCAGATAGCTTAGCCTCAAGTAACAGCCCTAAGAAATGCCTAGAGGGGAGATGAAGCATGATTCTAGACCCAGCCTCTGAGATCCCTTCAAACTGCCTGAAAGCTCACCAACCATTGTCTAGTCTCCTCAATTTTCCCTTGGATTTCCTGATCCTATAGTATTAAATTCCATACGCAATCCACCTTCAAACCACATAGAAATGGATTCCAGCAGGCTTTCAACTATGGGTCCAGAAATTCATTCTTCAGTTTAAGGATACTTACACTAAGGTGCGTGAAATGCAGATCTACTTATAATTATGACCTTTCAACATTTTATCTCGTGTTACTAAAGAGTACCTATTTACATTAATAATAATATTAGAATACTTGTGATGAAGAAATCCACCATTTCCAAACAACAAAAAAATCCTCTAACTCTCCTCCTATTTCACAAAGGGGTTCTGTACATTTCTGATTTAGAAGTGAGCGAAACACTGTATTTTTAGAGAGACTCACAGTATTAGTGTGGGGTGCACACCTTAACAACTGCCTTGCCCAATCGCTAGGATGGATACAAAGCAAAATATTTTCATTGCAAGATTTTGAAGCAACCATGGACAGGAGAGAAAATAATATCCACATAAAGAGGGCAAATGCAGCAAGGAAACAGTATGTCTACAAGGAGAAGGAGGGGAAAGACATAACACCAGAGGGAACAGAACGACTCGGGCTCAGAGGGAGGAAAAGCTGTTCTGAAGGACCTGAGAGTGAAGGACAGCCTGGCCCCTTGGGAGCCTTGTTCTGTCACTGTCCCTCCTGAGCAGAGGATGGACAGTCCTGTGTTAACAAGACATAGAAATGAGTTTAGTACGGTCTCTCCACTCAAGGAGTAGCTGATAAGACAGACATGCTGCACTGTGATAAGGAGCAGAAGGTAAGCGCAGAGGGCAGCGGAATAAGGAGTTTATTACTTCATTATTTAGGGTACAGAGTCATCGGCTGTGCGGGGAAACAGAGGTTGGAAGGTTGGTGAGTAAAAATGCAGAGTATTCATTAGCTTAAAAATTAAATTATGTTCTAAAACTCCAGATTAAAAGCATATATACAGATGCAAAACTTGCAAGTTGAAATGAACATTATGTCAAAGCCAAATAATTGAAGACTAAGTCCCTTTATGGTATGCCAAGACCTGAGCTCATAGCTCTGGATAAATACTAAGCTGTGTCATTCATCGACTTGTTTGGGTATTAATGGAAACATCAAAATTTTTCAACAATCACAGACATTGCTGCACTTGGAAAATGGTAAGTGGAGAGTCAGGTCAATGTGAACATTTCTCTGCTGGTTGAAATCTACATTTAAGGCATAATTTTGTAAATTACAGTGTCAGGTGTATTATTTTGAGATTACCTAGAGACATTCAATTTTGCATTTCATAGACTTTTCATATCCTATTGTGTCTCCATAGAAAAACATTTATCTGTGTTGAAAATCCTGAAATCATTTGTAGATATACTTTTTCTTTTATTGGCTATGTTAAGAATATTTACCTGTGGGAACAATAATAATTCCAAGCAATTTACTGTCTGGCCAAAAGTATCACATTTGCACAAGATTTACTGATGGGTAACTTGTGCAAGCTTGAGTAGCACTTCATCAATACATGCTTTCCTCAGCTGTTCTGGGACAGCAACAGTGCATCCCTTTTTGACCCACCATTATATGGATTTACCCTAAATAGTTGAAAAACGCAAGACTGTGATTCAATAATGAGGCTACCACGAGACACTCTTAGCTGTGTTCATGGAGAGGGTATTGTGGAGAATGCCACGCACCACCTCCCCACTGTCTGCCCCATTAAGTCCTCGGGGAGGAAATTCTTTCTGCCCTTAGCACTAGGATCAGTTACACTCACTGGCAAGTGGGCTGTTTTTACCTTATGGTGGAAAGAGTCCCTCACTGTACTAACTCACAGTCTTTCTGCCTTTTACTGGCTGCTAGAATCTTAAAGCAAAAGCTGAGGACCACCTGTGTGGGTGGTAAAGACCCCCCGCCTTACACTGTCTATAATAACAATATGCAACAGAAACAGTTACCATTGCCAACAGGTGCTGAGAGCCCCTGGTGCTAAAGCACTTATGTGTGTCAGGTTTCATTTAATATTCACAATAATCCGAAAATGCGGGCTCTTTTATTTTGCCATCTTGACCAACGAGGAAACCAAAGCTTACAGAGGTCCGCCAGCACCCCAAGGCCGCTGAGCCAGTGGGTGGCAGAAACCCGACTCAGCTGAAGTCTTTCTGACATTGAAGGTCATGCCTCTAACTGCTCCATTATTCTGCCTCCTGGCCTGGCTGCTGCTTCTGCCCCCTTTGACTCTTTACTTCCTTCTACTAATGAAATAAAGTTAATGACCAAAAGTCTTTGCATAAACACCAGGGCTCTTCCAAAGGCCATGTCTGAGCCCCAGTGCCTGTCTGGCTCAAGGGCTGGATGGCAGAGATCTCTGCTGCCAGTTTTTCCCCAGAGGACATGCTCTTCATGAGTAGGGGCTATGGGCAGCCCTGTGGCTCGGGAAAGGTCAGGTGGGTCTCCTGAGTCTGGACACTGCTGCCGTGTGTGCTGGGCTGGCCGCTGCGCTGACTGGGTGGTTTATGCACAAAGACTCCTGCCAAGGCAGGGGCAGGATCATGGGGATGGAACGCTAGCCTATGCTCCACACGAGTGTTTCCAAATTCTGGCACATATGAATCTTCCAGATTCCGGAATGAGAAACTGGAATTCCCAGAAATTCTCAGGAATTCCTGAAATCATGTTATTTCATATTTGTTCCTAAATTTTATTTACGTTACTAAATAATAATGATGACCATAACAGTAAATTATTTCCATAATAAACAACGAATCATTTATTTATCATAGAGATGCTAAAAATTTCAGAGGTTTTCTGTAAAAAAAAAAACACAACTATATATTGCAATAACATGTAAAAATGATCTCCACCTGTTATCTGGTAACAGAAAACATTAGGAGAACATTAACACAAAATAAATGCTAAATAAAAGCCATTTTAAAAATGGAAAGATGACATTAAAATATTTATCATTTATAAGAGATTCTTAAAATACAATTTTAAAATCCACAAAGCATTAATTGTCCTATCCAGTAGTCTTGATTTTTGTTTCAGAACAAATATGCCAGATGTTAAAAAATTTTTCTTTCATTTTACATTGACATTGGTCAAATTGCTGACAGGCTTCCAAAAGCATAGCCAAGTTAGGCGTTAGAGTTTGCATCATATATGCTCATTTCCTTTTTTAATGATGAAAATATTTTATCTGCCTGCCCTGATTCTGGTTGGGCTACTGAGGTCTATGTTGTTTTTGCTAATTAAGATTCTAGATCACTTTCCGGTTTCATGATGCAGTGTTGCACAATCCACATTCACATCTTCCTCTCTTTGCATTTCTTATGTTAAGTTACTTGGAAAGAACAAATTGTAATACATAATACATACAATATAGTGAATATTCAAACACAAAACAATGCCCGGGTACATCCAAATGACATACCATTCAGATCTCCTAGCAAAAGCTCACCAAGCCTACAGAGAATCACAGATCAAAATTTCAAATTTAACGACTTGCTTTGCTTTACAAATTTGTTATTTCTTAGAACACCACTAATAGGACTTGTATAAAGTATATGATGCATGTTAGTGGATCATTTATTTCTGCAAGAATGACGTGCGCATACACATTATTTAGAGCACAGCAACAGCTACAAGCGGGGCTGACCGCCTGGGCTGTGACCGCTTCACTCTTACTGGTTCCTGTCCTGATGCCTGGAAATGCCTACCTTCACCTTTGATTCTGCTTCCAGAATTTTCTTTTCTTTTAAACTTTACTGAGGGATAACTGGCAAATATAATTGTAACTGATGTGTACAATGTGCTGATTTGATACCCACGTACACTGTGGGATGATTACCAAGATAATCAACTGGTCTTGCTCTCCATAATGCCAGCAGATTCCTCTGAACAAGTAATGTCTTCAGGAAGATTATTAAATTTTAATTGTCAAATTTTAATTCTGACTTCCGGTTTTCCCAATTTCTTGACTAATTTTTCTTGGGATTCAGGAAAACATAAAAAACTTTTTCTGAGAAGTGCTGAGAATTGTTGCTGAGACTGTGTCCAACAGGCAAGTGGGCATATTTTTCTTTTAGGAAAAACTTTTCTGGCTTACTTATACCTACCAGACTGTCCATGCAGAGGGCCTTTGTTGAATTCACCAAAATGTGCATATAGGCTAGTTCACCTGTCAGCTTGGGATGACCTCAGAGGCACAGGAGAAGTACCCTTTAGCAATTTAGGAGTCATATAAATATCTTTAACTATGCAAAGCTTAGCAAATGCAGGAGGACTCGATGAGGTAAGTCGAAATGTTGTTTTCACAAGTACTTCTGGGCTATCGCTTTAGACCTGGCCTCACCATTTATCAAAATCCACTATCCAATATCAGAAATGAATATTAATCTGGGCTTCGGTAAGTCATTTTCCTTGCCCCACCCCACATTCAAGGACTTAAATATTGATACACTGTGATATGGGCCATTTATTTATTATTATAAAATGTTTTCACACATGGGATATTACTTGAGAGTAATGGAAATGGACCAATACATATTTTAAGCACCTACAATGTATCAGACACCACACGCTTCAAATGTGTTTTCTCAGTCCTTAAAATAATCCTATAGTGGGTATTACTAATTTCACTCCATGGGTTGGGAAAATTAAGGCTTAAAACCATAACTTTCAACAATCACTGCTAGTAAGTGACACAACCTAGAACTTAGTCTAAGTCCAACTTCAAGACTCCTTGCTCTTTCCACCGTATCATACTGCAGATCATAAAATGGTGGCAAGTCACAATGTCTGACGGCTGCCATGGCCCACTGCCCGCTCCCCAGCTAGGGGAGAGGGCTGGTACCTGACAGCCCAGCTGCTCCATGAGGACGAACCTCACTATCCTCAGGGTAATAGGACCTTCCCCTGTGCGCACTTAAGTAGTAACAGGGATACTTACTACCCTTACTTGAAATAAATATATGTCAACTTGGAAGCAGAACGTACATTTTTAGGAAAACATTTTAAATAAACATTGCAAATATAGTACAAAAAGGTTTCTCTCTCACCTTCAAATATTTCACCAGCTTCTGAATTTGCCAGTATTCTGACGGCAAATCTGCATTTGCTTCCTGAAGGTGGTCAGGTGGTTCTTCATCTTCCTCACTCTCTGAGGAGCTCTCACTAATAATTTCCTCAATCTTTTCAGCACTCTTACTAAGAACAACAACAACGTATAATAAGCATGTTTATGCTACAGTATGGACATGGTTATAACGGTACTATTTCAGCAACACGTACATAAGCAATGGATAAGGTGCCAACACCTTCTGAGTTCTGGAAGATCTTTGTTAATATCTATACGAGGAGGTGAGTAAACACGTCTCTGTAGCAGATGCATTTCAGTATTATTGCTATGGGTGCAATAATAATAAAGAACATAGCAAGAAATGGCAAAAGGTTATTAGACAATTAAAAATTCAGCTCTCCAGTCACACTGGCCACATTGCAAGTGCTCAATAATCATAGGTAGCTAGTGGCTACCGTACAGGACAGCTCAGAAATGAACCATTTCTATTTCTGCAGAAAGTTCAGTTGGGCAGTGCCGCCAGTGCCCCAAAGGGAAGGCATTTATTCCCTTACCAAAGAGAGTTCACTTTATCCCTCACTGCTCTAGAGGCTTCTAACTTAACAGCAAGGTCACAGACACAGGCTAGTTCACTCAAGCCCTTGGGAACATGGTGAATTCATCCTTATCATCTTTCTTTCCCTCCCTCCTTTTCGCCCTCCGTCCCCCCAGGTGCTCTCTTCCATAAAATTCTTTCCTAGTCTTTTCCATTTGGCAGCATAGTAGGAGGATGGGTAATTGTCAAGTTTCACTATTTTTAAGGTTCTACTATTCTCTTAATTTCTCAAAGGTTTTTCAGCACAGAGAGCTCCAATTCTTGTACTTTCAAAAGTGCAGAATGGTGCAACTGTGCTCTCTGGGCCACAGTGGGGGGAAATCCTGAACTGAAGTGCCTGGAGCTGAGTTTCGGTTTTCTGTATCCTCTTGTCCAAAAGATGTCAGGAAATCTGCGCTGGTTAAAGAGGAAAATCTGGTAGATTGGGTCTACCTAAAAATGAAGTAAACCCCAATGTTCACTGCAGCACTATTTATAATAGCCAAGACATGGAAGCAACCTAAGTGTCCATGGACAGATGAAGGGATAAAGAAGACGTGATACATACATACAATGGAATACTAGTCATAAAAATAGAAGGAAAGCCTGCCATTGGTGGTCCAACCTGGGTGGACCTGGAGGGTATTATGCTAAGTGAAATCAGTCAGAGAAAGACAAATACTGTATGATTTCATTTATAGGTGGAATCTAAAAATAAAAAACAAAAACAAAAATACAACCAAACTCATAGAAATCAGACTTGTGGTTACCAGAGGTGGAGGGAGGGAAACTGGGGGAAGGTGGTCAAACGCTACACACAGGTATCTGATAAATAAGTGTTGGGGATGTGGTGTACGACGAGATGACTATGCTAACACTGCTGTGTGGTGTATCTGAAAGTCGCTTAGAGAGTAAGTCTGAGGGTCCTCATCACAAGAAACAGAGTTATTTGCAACTACATACGGGGATGTAAATTAACTGAGCCTATTGCAGTCATTTCACAATACACGTCTGTCAAGTCACAGGGTGCACCATAAGCTTATACAGAGCTGTATGTCAATTATATCTCAATAAAACTGAAAAAAGCCACATACATACACACACACACACACAAAGATATATCAGTTTTTTTGTACATAGCTAAAGCAATGCAGAAAGAGAACTACATGGCACTAAAGGCCTATATAAGAAAAGACAAGTCTCAATTCAGTCATCTAAACTCACATCTAAGGAAACGAGAAAAAGAGCAAAACAAACCCAAAGAAAACAGAGAAAAGGAAATAATAAAGAGAAGAAATCAATAAAATTGAAAACAGAAAAACTTGAAAAATCTATAAAAACAAAAAATTGCTTGTTGAAAAGGTCAACAAAACTGACAAACCTCTAGCAAGACTGACAAAAAAAGAGAAGACACAAATTTCCAGTACCAGAAATGAATGAAACGTAGCATACCACTACAGATCCTGCTGACAACAAAAGGACAATAAGTGAAAACTATGAACAACCGAAAATTAATTTGACAATTTAGATAAAACGGACCAACTCCTTTAAAGGTACAAACTACCGTAACTTAACCAATATGAAGCACATACTTTGAACCGCACTACAACTATTAATGGAATTAATTCATAATTTAAAAACTCATAGCAAAAGTCTCCAGTTCCAGATGATTTCACTGGAGAACTTTAACAGGCATAGAAGTACTAACACCAATTTTATACAATCTCTTCTAGAAAACAGAAGAGAAGGGAACTCACTTTATGAAGCCTGATATCAAAACCAAAGTGCAAACAAAAACAAAACACTGTTATTGAATATCCCTCATGAGTGTAGATGCAAATATTCTTAACATACTATTAAGCACACATAATTCAGCTATGTATAAAAAGAATGAGCCCACCATGACCAAGTGGGGTTTATTCCAGGAATGCAAGGCTGATTCAGTATTCAAAAATCAGCCATTGTAATCCACCAGAGTAACAGCCTAAAGAAGAAGAATGACATGACCATACCAGTTGATGTAGAAAAAACATGTGACAAAATTCAACACCCAGTGGTGATTAAAACTCTAAAAAAACCAAGGATAGAGGGGAACTTCCTCAACTTGATAAAGAACATCTGTACAAAAACTATCACCATACTTTCTGGTGAAAGACTGAATGCTTTCCTCCTAAGATTGAGAAAAAGCAAGGACTTTGATCACTGAGAGTCAACATAGTACTGGTGTTTCTACTTCTAGATGTAAATCTAACAAAACATGTACAGGACTTATATGCCAAAAACTATTACAAACTGCTGGTGAAAGAAATCAAAGGCTTAAATAAATAGACATACAGTGTTCATGGATTGGCAGAGTCTACATAGTAAAGATATCAATTTTCTCAAAATTGATACAGAGCTTTAATGCAATTTCTATCAAAATCTTCAGTAAGTTTTTTCTGTTAGATATAGCAAGGTCATTCTAAAATTTATGTGGGAAGGAAAAAAGCTAGAATAGGTCAAAACGATTTGGGGAAGAAAAATAATAAAGTGAGAGGAATCACTTTACCAGATTTCAAGATTTACTATAGAGCTACAGTAATCAAGAAGGTATGGTGTTGGCAAAGGGCTGGACGTAAAAGTCAGCTGCACAGAATAAAGACCCAGAAATAGCCCCACACAAGTACACCCACCTGATTTTTGATTAAGGTGAAAAAGCAAGTCAAAGGTGGAAAGATAGCCTTTTCATCAAATGGTGCTGGAGGAATGACCTAGGTCAATGAATCTTGACTTAGGTCTCATACTTTATATAAAATTAACTCAAAATGGATCCCAGTCTTTAATATAAAATGTAGAATTATTAAACTTTTAGGAAGAAAACATTGGAGATAATCTTCAGGACCAAGGGCTTCATATCAAAGGCACAATCCATAAAAGAAAAAATTGATAAATCAGACTTCATCAAAATTAAAAATTGTTCTCTGAGAGGCCCTATTAAGAGGATGAAAAGACAAGTTACAGAAAGGGAGAAAATATTTGCAAACTACTTATATAACCAAGGATATCCTGGATAGACAAAGAACTCTCAAAACTCAACATTTGAAAAACAAATGATTCAATTAGAAAATGAGCAAAAGACATAAAGAGACATTTCACTAATGAGCATAAAGGGACGGCAATAAGCTCATGACAAGATGTTAACATCATGAGCCATTAGGGAAATGCTAAGACCACAATGAGCTATCACTACACAGCTTTTAGAGCAGCTGAAATACAACACGCAACAATACCAAATGCTGGCGAGGATGAGGGGAAACTGAGTCCCTCATACGTCACTGGTGGGAACATAAAATGGTGCAGCCAGTCTGGAAAAGGTAGGCAGTTTCTTAAGAAAGCTAAACACACAATTACTATATATGTCAGCAACTGGGCATTTATCCTAGAGGAATGAAAACTTACATCTATACAAAAAACCTGTATGTGATTGTTCATAGCAGCCTTATTTTTAATAGCCAAAAACTGCAAACAACTAAAAGGTGCCTTAATACGTGAATAATTTTAAAAACGACCATTGCATGGTATATCCATACAATGGAATGCCACCCAGCAATTAAAAGGGACAAACTACTAATACATGCAACAACTTAGGTGGATCTCAAGGGTATTATGGTGTTGAAGAAAAGTCAATATAAAAAAATGTATGGGGCTTCCCTGGTGGCGCAGTGGTTGAGAGTCCGCCTGCCGATGCAGGGGACATGGGTTCGTGCCCCGGTCCGGGAAGATCCCACATGCCACGGAGCAGCTGGGCTCGTGAGCCATGGCCGCTGAGCCTGTGCGTCCGGAGCCTGTGCTCCGCAACGGGAGAGGCCTCCGCAGTGAGAGGCCCGCGTACCGCCAAAAAAAAAAAAAAAAAAATGTATGAATCTATTTATATGAAGGTCCAAAATGACAAAATTATGAAAATAGCAAACAGGTGAATGGTTGCTAGGAAGTGGGAATGACAGGGGTTGTGGCTATAATGGGGCAGCAGGGGGACGTCTGTGCGGGGTGATCAGTGCTCTAGCCTGGTCACCATGGTCATCACACAAACCTGCACAGGGTAAAATGACATTGAACTATACCTATATATTGTACCAGTGTTAATCTCCTGGTTTTGATCTTGTACCACAGTTACGTAGGATGTAGGATTTAACCATTGGGAGAGGCTAGGTGAAGGGTCTATGGGACCTCTCTGCACTATCTCCACAACTTTCTGTGAATCTACAATTATTTCAAAATAAAAAGTTTTAAAAAGTTGTCAAAAAATTAATAGCTTATTATGTCTAACTCCCCAAAATGGCATACATGTTGTAGAGTGTCTTAAAGTTTGTTTTTTCCAAGTGTGCAAATTTAAAATGTGCAATTTCTGTCATTTCTCCCACCACCACCTTAGAGTAAAAATGGCTGAACCTTCTCCCCAGATATGTCACTTTTGTCATCAAACTGAAAACTGGGTAAGAAGCTTATTAGTTGGCCTTCTATTAATGGCTGTTTTAATGAGAAATAACATTTATCACTTTAGAATTGGCAGAGCCATCAGTGACCAGTAAAGTGAGGCTCAGAAAGATGACAATTTTGCTGACATGATTATTCAGAGGCCAGAGATCAGATAAGAGCCCAGTTTTGCTACCACTTAGTTAACTGCTTTTTGCATTAAATATATTCATTTACAAAGAGTTAACTAATACCAGTAGATCACTGTATTAAAGTAATTCCACATTAAAAGGATATTCTGTAAATATATTTAAAGAAATCCACTATTACCATTTTTACAGCATTCCTACTAACTGTCAATATAGATATCTTAGGACCCAAATGTGAAAGTAAAACACCATTAACCATCATTAACTAGCCTGTTGCATAGGGGTGGCTTTAAAGAACTGGTCATGTTAACAGAAACTCACCGAATTAACTGTGCTTTTCCAGATGAAGTAGATGGTCTGGACTTTTCAAGTCTTCCTCCATGTTCTTCTTCTTGGGTGTCTCTCAGTGAGCTTTTGTTCCTAAAGAAATATTAATTTTATTAATTACTTTATGCTAACAGAAAATTAAAATAGAAATGTATACAAATATTCCATCATTTTCATGCATCCAAATGATGTGTTTTCCTAACCCAGAGAATGACTATGAGCTCCAGTCTCATCTGACACCTGAGAGGCCCCTTTCGTCCTTCAAGCACAGCCATGCATTTTATGTAATGGAGAAACACTCTGTCCAGTATTTCTTTGTGCTAGAAACAGGTCTTCATAGGCTGCCATCATTGGGAAGGTCCTTCAGTCTGTCCTGGATCACAGTTGCCTGTTTTTCCACCTTGCCCACCTGACATTGCAGCAGGTCCTGTGCCTGATTTTTCTGGATATTCTCAAGCTTAGTCTACACCTTGGCATATACTGGGTTTGCATTAAATACTTGTTTAGTGAATTCTTAATTGAAGAAAATAAGCACATGCAAAAAGCAGTATTTTATAATTCACCTCCCCATTAACAGAGTAGCCCATACATTTGTCATTTTCAGACTCACTCTTTCAAACAGAGCCACAAAGGTCAAACACCCCAAAATCAGTGAGACTCAGAGGACCAAGGATGTCTCCTCCTTCCACAGGACTGCTCTGCCAGCTCTCTGAGTTTGTACCCAAAATACAATCACCTGTGGTTCTCAGAATCCCTGCAGGTGAGGGACCCATGTGACCAGCAGGGACCCAGTTCTTAACCCAGTAAGGGGATGACATGGAATAAAAATAGGCTGTAACTTTTAACCTATTTGCTAAACTTTAAAAAGTGCTCTAGGTGTTTCTGACTGCTTACATGTTGGTAACATTGGCCCTTAATCTTTGCTTTGGCACCAATTTACAGAGGGTCCTAAATGGAACTAGGCTTGTATATTTCAGACGTTCATCAAACCAGTGTCCACTTTAATCAGACCATTCATATGTTTGTGGTTCTATCCTTTTTTATAGTATTTACTTAAAGTTCTGTTAATAGACAAGATACCACATCTATGAAGTTTTCCCTAATTAACTACACGTAATGGTACATTTAATCACATAATTTAAATCGGAATTCTTCTAACACTTAATCAGGTCCCTACCACAATGTTTACATTTCCCATGGGATTCCTCCATGTATTTTTATCATCTTTTTCACGTGTTATTTGCCCTGACTCACCAACCACATGAAAGTGAATTGGGCTCTCCCTCCACGGTGCTCTGCACACAAACGCTGTTTGATGTCAAATCTTTCTGCCTGGAACATGAAGAGGGCAGGAAGGAACTAACTTGTATTATGGAGGAAGGTGTGAGTATCTCCTCTGTAGTTTTCTCTGATGAAACTAAGTTATGTGAAAAGTTGGGCAACTGTGTGGTTAGCAAGGATGTATCAGAAAACCCATCATGCAAGTGTCTACATACTCTTTGGCATCAACAGTGGTCTTCCAGTTTAAACTTGGCTCTAATCTCTTGGTCATCTGACTCCTTCCCAAACTGATTTGCTTCTTCTCCAGTGCACTCCTGCGGGAAGCAGTGCCAGCTTTATGTAAAGCAGCTGCTTCCTCCTCAGGTGCCTCATTAGGCTGATCCTTTTCCTTTTGCTGTTCTTCTTTGAATCTAACCTCCTTTAATTAAAAAAACAGAGCATATTTTTACAGTGATATCACTTCTGAATTATCTCATGTTATCTGAAAATTAACCCTGGCGATAAATTCAGACAGGAAGTCTCAAGATGCTCTAACTTGTGTTGCTTAGCAACACAAACTGAATCTGGGCAACTTCAAGACCAAGGCCTCTATTGGAGTTAGGCTGACAGTGATGGTATGATCCAAAACTCACACCCCTGCTGCAGCCCACATGGATACAGCAGCAGGACTGGACCAACTCGATCCTCACCACCACCAGAAAAAAAATTACACTTAAACCCTGTAAAGACCGGGACACATCTTAGTCAAATTGCTGAGACCAAGGATAAAGAGACCACCTTGCAGGTAGCCAGAAATAAAAGACAGATTAGAGAGAGAGGAAGAAACATAACAATTAAAAGAGACTTCTCATTAGAGACAATGCAATCCACAAGACAAGGGAGTGATATAGTTAAAGTGATGAAAGGGGAAAAAAAACCCATATCCTGTCAACCCAAAATTCTATACAGAGAAAAAAAATCTTTTGAAAATGACGGTAAAATAAACACTTCACAGACGATAAAAAGCTGAGAGAATTCACTGCCAGAAGACCCAGGCTAAAAAAATTGTTCATGAAGCTCTTCAATCAGAAGGGATCTCATACGAGACAGAACAAACATCTACACAAAAGAATGTCGAAATGGTAAAAATAAATATGAAAGACTCTTTGTGATAAGGGGTTGACAGCATGTCAAAGTAAAATGTATGACAACAATAGTACAAACACAGGGACGGGCATTCAAAACACACTCTTGAAAGGCTCTTAGACTACTTATGAAACTATATAATACTGTTCAAAGGCAGTCAAGGTAAATTAGAGACATATATTATAAGCCCAACTGAGATGCTTTTTAAAAAGCATAACTGGGGCTTTCCTGGTGGCGCAGTGGTTGAGAGTCTGCCTGCTGATGCAGGGGACACAGGTTCGTGCCCCGGTCCAGGAAGATCCCACATGCCGCGGAGCGGCTGGGCCCGTGAGCCGTGGCCGCTGAGCCTGCGCGTCCGGAGCCTGTGCTCCGCAATGGGAGAGGCCACGACAGTGAGAGGCCCGTGTATGGCAAAAAAAAAAAAAAAAAAAAAAAAATTATAACTGATGAACTAATTGCATACACAAAATGGAATCATTTCTAAAACTTCAGTTAATTCAAAGGGGGAAGAAAAAGAGGAGAAAAAGAACAAAGAACAAATGGGACTAATAAAAGCAACAAGCAAAATAGTAAATTTAATTCAACTCTATCAGTAGGCACGTTACATGAAAATGATTTAAAAACGTCAATTGGAGAGAGAGAAGATGGCGGAAGAGTAAGACGCGGAGATCACCTTCCTCCCCACAGATACACCTGAAATACATCTACACGTGAAACAACTCCTGCAGAAGACCTCAGACCTCCCAAAAGGCAAGAAACTCCCCATGTACCTGGGTAGGGCAAACGAAAAAAACAAAAAACAGAGACAGACGGATAGGGCCGGGAACGGCACCAGTGGGAGGGAGCCGTGAAGCAGGAAAGGTTTCCACACACTGAGAAGCCCCTTCGCGGGCGGAGACTGCGGGTGGCGGAGGGGGGAAGCTTCGGAGTCGCGGAGGAGAGCACAGCCGCAGGGGCGCGGAGGGCAAAGCGGAGAGATCCCCGCACGGAGGATCGGCGCCGACCGGCACTCAGCAGCCCGAGAGGCTCGTCTGCTCCCCCGCCGGGGCGGGCGGGGCTGGGAGCTGAGGCTCGGGCTTCGGTCGGAGCGCAGGGAGAGGACTGGGG
>RJWK010042938.1:0-18961 GCA_004363435.1 Platanista minor
AGGAGGTGGGTCAAAAAGAATCTTGCTGCGATTTATGTCATAGAGTGTTCTGCCTATGTTTTCCTCTAAGAGTTTGATAGTTTCTGGCCTTACATTTAGGTCTTTAATCCATTTTGAGCTTATTTTTGTGTATGGTGTCAGGGAGTGTTCTAGTCTCATACTTTTACATGTACCTGTCCAGTTTTCCCAGCACCACTTAATTTCCTTTTTAAAAAGGAGTGTGGAGGTTAAATACTGACACAAAAGCCAAGGATCCTAAAAGTAGCCATACATCTTGATGAGATTATTATCTCATATTTTCTTGTAGTATTGTGATTCAGCCTTATAGGTAAGCTGAGACTATGGGTCTGAAGTTAACCAATTTATGGAAAGCTAAGACTGTATTGGGAATAGGATGCACAGAGTGAAAATCCTTATGGTGGCTTTTCTTCAAATATAAGATTAGAAAGTGTACACTGCATGTTTTTTAAGGCTGGATACACTCAAATTTGAGAATGTAAAACTTTGACAATTGCTTTTATGTAGCCTAAACTCTACAGATCTGTAATTGAAGATGTAATTGAAGGAGTGCGGGATCTATTTGCTGAAGAAGGTATAGAGGAACAAGTCTTAAAAGACTTGAAGCAGGTTTGTAGACAGTAGAAGTTTCTCTCTTTTGTTTTTTCAGCTTAAAAAAATGGATAAATTAAATTCAGACCCCTTAATTATAGTTTAATACTTACCCATTTATTGTGCCTTCAGCTGACAATTTAATTTAAAAGTAAAAAATATAGGAGTAAATATCCTAATTTTTTTTTTTTTTAGAGCATACATTTTGTTTTTCTCTGCAGCTCTGGGAAACAAAGGTTTTGCAGTCTAAAGCAACAGAAGACTTCTTCAGAAATGGTGTCCATTCGCCTCTGTTCACCCTTCAGTTGCCACACAGCTTGCACCAAACATTGCAGTCATCAACAGGTTGGATATAGTTAGTAAATTAGTACTATATGCAGAACAAATTCTCATTTGGTGGTGATTTGGAATTAGGGTAATGTTCTTAAGGGGAGAGGGCTTGGACTTCAAAATCATTGCTATTAAAAGAACACAGGATAAGTCATCACTGCCGTGTAATTATTGACAAAGAAATTAGGTTATTTAAACTATTTTTAAAACTATTATAGTCCACAAAGGTGACAAAGCCTTACTTCATAGGAACAAATTATATAGTTTGTGGGCTATTGGAAATACCCTTTGTTTATCTCAGAGGATCTGATTGGCTCTAGTAAAGGAGTAATCCAGCCACTTGGTGAAGAAGCAGAGGGAAAGATGGGTGCTTGCAAACTTGTGCATTCTTTCTTTTTCTAGCTGTATGTATTGTAAATCTGTCATTGAAATGGAAGCAAAATGGAGTATAAACAGGATTATAGAGGTTATTCAGGCTACTTCACAGTTTTGGATATAAAATGATGGCTAGAAATGGACCATATGCATATTGTCTTTAATCTTGGACTTAAATCTAGACCTCTGCTTTTAAGGGAAATATTTGTCCATATTATGTCTATCAATTTAAACTGGAAAAGACTAACTGCTGAAAGAATACTATTATATCTTTCTAGCCTTTATTTCTTTTTTTCTCCTCTGATTCTTATAATCCTTATGCTATCCTGATGTGTGTGTGTATATGCATCTACATGTTGATGCACAGAGACGCAGGCACATAGGGATGCACTGACCGACACACAGGCACACACCAACAGACGTATCCAGACTCAGGGAGACACACCCAGATACAGACGTGCACAGACACAGACACACACAAGTAGGTTTTATTGGATTTAGCCGAAATTCAATAGATGAATGTCTGCAAGAGGTAAGGGTAGATTTTTGGATTAGATTGTCAGTAAAAACTAGATTGTTCATGGCATACTTGGGAAAATTCACATGAAAATCTTGTGGGTCAAGGTGAGGGGAAAATATCGATAGTAAGGAGGCTAGTACCTCCTCTATTACAAAATGAGAGAATTTAAGTGTGACAGCAATTATAACATATAAAAATGAAATTAACAATGAGTGTTGTTACCAAACACAACTTTTATCTAATGCTGTGCTTAAAATGTGTAACGTTGCTCTTTAAGAGTTAGCCATGGCTGTTTTAATTAAGTTGACACATTGAATTACATCAATTGTTCTGTTTTTGGCTATGCTTTCATTTTTAACTTTACTGTTTTGTTTGTTTTTTTTTTTTTTTGCGGTACGTGGGCCTCTCACCGTTGTGGCCTCTCCCGTTGCGGAGCACAGGCTCAGCAGCCATGGCTCAAGGGCCCAGCCGCTCCGCGGCATGTGGGATCTTCCTGGACCGGGGCACGAACCCTTGTCCGCTGCATCGGCAGGCGGACTCTCAACCACTGCGCCACCAGGGAAGCCCAACTTTACTGTTTTATTAGGGCATCCCTTTTATTTCTGTATTTAAAAAACATCTTTTAATTTTTTTTCTTCATTAAAGAACTTTAAAGATTGTTTCCTTAGGAGTGGCTTGGAGGGTGGTGAATGTGGAGTAGTAAAATACTTGATTGTCTTTTATGAAAAGCATGGTTCTTAAGAAAAGACTAGCTGGAACACTTCTCAGGTTCTTTGTCATTCAAAATTGTAATACTTGATTTTGCCTCAAGATGGTAATATTACCAGTGAATTAAATCACAAAATAGTCTTGCAACTAATATATCTAGCTGACTTTCACTCAGCACTTCTTTCTTTCTAATTTTGTCTTAGAGGTTAGAATAATAGAAATAATTATGTTTAAACAAGACAGTTTTTCTTCTTATTCTTTTCTACATCATTCATAATGAAGTGAAGAGGAAGCACATGTATCCTGTAAAACTGCATTCTAGGCCTTTTTCCTATCCCTCTTCATTTCTAGGTACTCTGCAGTAAGATTCTTGAAGTAAACAGCCTCATAAAATTGAAGTACTTTTTAATTATATCATCTCATTGTATGCTTCTAAAAGCCTGATCAAGATAGCCTAAACATACTCTACAACCTTTTTATATCTTGATAACAAGTTCAGATTAAATCTACAATGGAATAAGTCCTTTGCCTTTGTCTTTTCCACTGTTAAAATTTGTTTGCCCTGTTGTATTTTCTTTGACTCTATTATCCATTTGTTTAATAATTTGCTGTGTCTTCAGTTGTCAACTTTTTTTTTTTTTGGTCTCAGGACCCCTTTACACTTAAAAATTGAGAACCTCAAAGTGCTTCCTTTTATGTGGGTTGTTAGTATCTATTTACCATATTAGAAATTAAAGCTGAGAAATTTTTAAAATGTTGATTTATTAATTTAAAAAATCATTGTATGTTAATATATATTTGTTAAAAGTAACTCTTTTCCAGAACAAAAAAATATTTAGTGAGAAGACTGGTATTGTTTTACTTTTCTGCAATTCTTGTTAATGTCTGGCTTAATACAAGACAGCTGGATTCTCATATCTATTTCTAAATTTAATCTGTTGTGATATGTAGTTTTGGCAGGAGAAAATCTAATCTTCCACAGATAGATAATTGGAAAAGGAAGAGTGTTTTAATAGCTTTTTCAGGTAATTTGGTACTATGCTAAAACTCAACACGTGGTAGTTTCTGAGAGGTTAGCTGCAAAGTGGAATCTGAAACCATATCAATGGACTTTTTGTGATGTTAAAGTTCACTGGTATATCTTGCATTTTGAATGACTGTCTAACCCCTGTGTAATTTTGTAACATACGTTGGTGACGTGGAAAATATTGGTTCACTGAGTTATACATTTGACACATTGTTCATTGTACAGGATAAAAAATCATATTAATATCTCCACATATCTCACAAAAAAGTGTTTAAGTATTGGAAAGCGATGAAGCTCACTGCAGTGGATATAGTTTTCAAAATTCTAAGTTTTGCTTGAAAGCTTGAATTTTATCATTGCCAAACAAATACTGTCAGTTTGTTTTCCTTGAGGTGATGGGCACACTTAATTCATTTTCAAAAAATTGCCAAATACCCAAGTCTGATGAACCATAGTTTCTATCAGTTTTTCTTTCAGGTAAAATAGTGTTTCTTGAAAAAAGAAATTAGCTAGGTCAGCTCCCAACTTAAACAATAGCGCCATTGGATTTCCTCATACTTCCTTGTACTTCTGTATGCTACAGAAATGCTTCATATGTTCTTCCTATTTCCTCACACAGACTATTGAAAGCAAGTATACTTGAGGGTTGAAATTTAGTAAAAATAATTCTTTATGGTTACATTAAGGAAGTTCTTAAGTGAAACAGTTCTGTTGTTGCTGGTTTTATTTGTTTATTTTTAAACTGTGAGTAAATAGCAATGGAGAATAAATACAATGAGCACTAGTAAGGTTTGGTGCATACAGGCTTAATTCATGTGAAGGTGCCTTCAGTTTTATTTATCACGGCTTTGTGCTATCAGTGCAAATGTCAGCACCACCCCCTGCCTTAAAATATTTAATGAGAAATGAAAAAGGCATATATTGTTTTGATATTATAAAAATAGTTTTGGCCTTACAAACACCCTGAAAGTATCTTAGGGACCCCCAGGGGTTTGTACACTAAACTTTGAGAACTGCTGTTCTATTCTTACATTCTATCATATATAATTTATAATCCACTTTTAAAAAATACTTAATTTTTTAGAACATCTTTAGGTTCACAGCAAATTTGAGAGAGGGTACAGAGATTTCCCATATACTCCTTGCTCCCACTCATGCATAGCCTCTCCAGTTATCAACATACCCCACCAGAGTGGTACATTTGTTACAGTTGATGAACCTGCATTGACACATCGTAAACACCCAAAGTCCGTAGTCTACGTTGTCACTTTTGGTGTTGTACATTCTGTGGAGTTGGGCAAGTTTATGATGACTTGAATCCATTGTAATAGTTTCATACAGAGTATTTCCATTGCCCAAAATATCTTCTGTGCTCCTCTGCATCCGTTCCCCTCACACCAATCCCTGGCAACCACTGAACTTTTAACTGTCTCCATAGTTTTGCCTTTTCTAGAATGTCATGTAGTTGGAACACTATAGTATACAGCCTTTTCAGATTGGCTTCTTTCAGTTAGTAATATGATTTTTTAAAAAATTTATTTATTTATTTATTTATATTTGGCTGCATTGGGTCTTCGTTGCTGCACCCGGGTTTTCTGTAGTTGCGGCGAGTGGGGGCTACTCTTCACTGCGGTGGCTTCTCGCGCCTCACAGCACAGGCTCTAGGTACATAGGCTTCAGCAGTTGTGGCATGTGGGCTCCGCAATTGTGGCTTGTGGGCTCCAGAGTGCAGACTCAGTAGTTGTGGTGCACGGGCCCAGTTGTTAGGCAGCACGTGGGATCCTCCCGGACCAGGGCTTGAACTCGTGTCCCCTGTGTTGGCAGGCGGGTTCTTAACCATTGCGCCACCAGAGAAGTCCAGTAATATGATTTTAAGGTTCTTCCATGTCTTTTCATGGCTTGATAACTCCTTTCTTTTCAGCACTGCATAATATTCCATTGTCCAGAGGTACCAGTTTATATATCCATTCATCTACTGAAGGATGACATCTTGGTTGCTGCCAGGTTTTGGCAATTATGAATAAAAGTGCTGTAAACATTTGTGTGCAGGGTTTTGTGAAGAAATAAGTTTTCAACTCCTTTGGACAAATACCAAGAAGTGTGATTGCTGGATCATATGGTAAGAGTATGTTTAGCTTGGTAAGAAACTGTCAAACTCTCTTCCAAAGTGGCCGAACCATTTTACATTCCCCAGCAATGAATGAGAGTTTGTTGCGCCGCATACTTGCCAGCATATTGCTGTTAATCAGTGTTCTGGATTTTGTCCATTCCAATAGAGGTGTAGTGGTATCTTGTTTTAATTTACATTTCCCCAATGACATATGATATGGAGCATCTTTTATATTTTTCATATGCTTATTTGCCATTTATATATCTTCTTTGGTGAAGTGTCTATTTAGGTCTTTGGCCCATTTTTTTTTTTTTTTTTTTTTTTTTTTTTTTTTTTTTTTTTTTTTTTTTTTTTTTTTTTTTTTTTTTTTTTTTTTTTTTTTTTTTTTTTTTTTTTTTTTTTTTTTTTTTTTTGCTGTACACGGGCCTCTCACTGTTGTGGTCTCTCCCGTTGCAGAGCACAGGCTCTGGACGTGCAGTCTCAGCGGCCATGGCTCACGGGCCCAGCCGCTCTGCGGCATGTGGGATCTTCCCGGACCAGGTCACGAACCCGTGTCCCCTGCATTGGCAGGCGGACTCTCAACCACTGTGCCACCAGGGAAGCCCTGGCCCATTTTTTAATTGATTTGTTTTCTTATTGTTAAGTTTTGAGAGTTCTTTGTGTTTTGTTTTTGTTTTGTTTTTTTGCAGTCCGCAGGCCTCTCACTGTTGTGACCTCTCCCGTTGTGGAGCACAGGCTCCGGATGCGCAGGCTCAGCGGCCATGGCTCACGGGCCCAGCTGCTCCGTGGCATGTGGGATCCTCCCAGACCGGGGCACGAACCCGTGTCCTCTGCATTGGCAGGCAGACTCTCAACCACTGCGCCACCAGGGAAGCCCTGTTTTTTTTTTTTTTTTAAAGTAAATTTGCCTTTGATATTTTTATGTATCTTTTATTTTACTATTTTTTTTAACATCTTTATTGGAGTATAATTGCTTTACAATGGTGTGTTAGTCTCTGCTGTAGAACAAGGTGAGTCAGCTATATGTACACATATATCCCCATATACCCTCCCTCTTGAGTCTCCCTCCCACCTTCCCTATCCCACCCCTCTAGGTGGACACAAAACACTGAGCTGATCCCCCTGTGCTATGCAGCTGCTTCCCATTAGCTATCTATTTTACATTTGATACTGTATATATGTCCATGCCACTCTCTCACTTCGTCCCAGCTTACCCTTCCCCCTCCCCTGTCCTCAAGTCCATTCACTGTGTCTGTGTCTTTATTCCTGTCCTGCCCCTAGGTTCCTCAGAACCATTTTTTTTTAGGTTCCATATATATGTGTTAGCATATGGTATTTGTTTTTCTCTTTCTGACTTCACTCTGTATGACAGACTCTGTGTCCATCCACCTCACTACAAATAGCTGTTTCATTTCTTTTGAAGGCTGAGTAATATTCCATTGTATATATGTGCCACATCTTCTTTGTCCATTCATCTGTCGATGGACACTTAGGGTGCTTCCGTGTTCTGGCTATTGTAAATAGAGCTTCAGTGAACATTGTGGTACATGACTCTTTTTGAATTATGGTTTTCTCAGGGTATATGCCCAGTAGTGGGATTGCTGGGTCATATGGTAGTTCTATTTTAGGTTTTAAGGAACCTCCATACTGTTCTCCATAGTGGCTGTATCAATTTACATTCCCACCAACAGTGCAAGAGGGTTCCCTTTTCTCCACACCTTCTCCAGCATTTCTTGTTTGTAGATTTTTTGGTGATGGCCATTTGGACCAGTGTGAGGTGATACCGCATTGTAGTTTTGATTTGTATTTCTCTAATGATTAGTTATGTTGAGCATCCTTTCATGTGTTTGTTGGCAATCTGTATGTCTTTGTTGCAGAAATGTCTGTTTAGGTCTTCTGCCCATTTTTGGATTGGGTTGTTTTTGATATTGAGCTGCATGAGCTGCTTGTATATTTTGGAGATTAATCCTTTTTCACTTGCTTTGTTTGCAAATATTTTCTCCCATTCTGAGGGTTGTCTTTTCATCTTGTTTATGGTTTCCTTTGCTGTGCAAAAGCTTTTAAGTTTCATTAGGTCCCATTTGTTTATTTTTGTTTTTATTTCCATTTTGCTAGGAGGTGGATCAAAAAGGATCTTGCTGTGATTTATGTCATAGGGTGTTCTGCCTGTGTTTTCCTTTAAGACTTTTATACTGTCTGACCGTACATTTAGGTCTTTAATCCATTTTGAGTTTATTTTTGTGTCCGGTGTTAGGAAGTGTTCTAATTTCATTTTCTTACATGTAGCTCTCCAGTTTTCCCAGCACCATTTATTGAAGAGGCTGTCTTTTCTCCATTGTATATTCTTGCCTCCTTTATCAAAGATAAGGTAACCATATGTGTGTCGGTTTATCTCTGGGTTTTCTATCCTGTTCCATTGATCTATATTTCTGTTTTTGTGCCAGCACCATACTGTCTTGATTACTGTAGCTTTGTAGTATAGTCTAAAGTCAGGGAGCCTGATTCCTCCAGCTCCATTTTTCTTTCTCATGATTGCTTTGGCTATTCGGGGTCTTTTGTGTTTCCATACAAATTGTAAAATTTTTTGTTCTACCTCTGTGAAAAATGCCATTGGTTATTTGATAGGGATTGCATTGAATCTGCAGATTGCTTTGAGTAGTATAGTCATTTTCACAATGTTGATTCTTCCAATTCAGGAGCATGTTATATCTCCCCATCTGCTTGTGTCATCTTTAATTTCTTTCATGAGTGTCTTACAGTTTTCTGCATACAGGTCTTTTGTCTTCTTAGGTAGGTTTATTTCTAGGTATTTTACTCTTTTTGTTGGAATGGTAAATGGGAATGTTTCCTTAATTTCCCTTTCAGATTTTTCATCATTAGTGTATAGGAATGCAAGAGATTTCTGTGCATTAATTTTGTATCCTGCTACTTTACCAAATTCATTGATTAGCTGTAATAGTTTTCTCGTAGCAGCTTCAGGATTCTCTATGTATAGTATCATGTCATCTGCAAACAGTGACAGTTTAACTTCTTCTTTCTATGTGGTTTCCTTTTCTTTCTTTTTCTTCTCTGATTGCTGTGGCTGAAACTTCCAAAACTATGTTGAATGATAGTGGTGAGAGTGGGCAACCTTGTCTTTTTCCTTATCATAGTGGAAATGGTTTCAGTTTTTCACCATTGAGAATGATGTTGGCTGTGGGTTTGTCATATATGGCCTTTATTATGTTGAGGAAAGTTCCCTCTGTGCCTACTTTCTGGAGAGGTTTTATCATAAATTAGTGTTGTATTTTGTAGAAAGCTTTTTCTGCATCTATTGAGATGATAATATGGGTTTTCTCCTTCAGTTTGTTAATATGGTGTATCACATTGATTGATTTGCGTATATTGAAGAATCCTTGCATTCCTGGGATAAACCCCACTTAGTCATGGTGTATGATCCGTTTAAAGTGCTGTTGGATACTGTTTGCGAGTATTTTGTTGAGGATTTTTGCATCTATATGTTCATCAGTGTTATTGGCCTGTAGTTTTCTTTGTGACATCTTTGTCTGGTTTTGGTGTCAGGGTGATGGTGGCCTCGTAGAATGAGTTTGGGAGTGTTCCTCCCTCTGCTGTATTTTGGAAGAGTTTGAGAAGGGTAGGTGTTAGCCCCTCTCTCAGTGTTTGATAGAATTCACCTGTGAAGCCATCTGGTCCTGGACTTTTGTTTGTTGGAAGATTTTTAATTATTTATTTATTTATTATTTTTGCCGTACATGGGCCTCTCACTGTTGTGGCCTCTCCCGTTGCGGAGCACAGGCTACGGATGCGCAGGCTCAACGGCCATGGTTAATGGGCCCAGCCACTCTGCGGCATGTGGGATCCTCCCGGACCGGGGCACGAACCCGTGTCCCCTGCATCGGCAGGTGGACTCTCAACCACTGCGCCACCGGGGAAGCCCCTGTTGGAAGATTTTTAATCACAGTTTCAATTTCAGTGCTTGTGTGATTGGTCTGTTTATATTTTCTGTTTCTTCCTGATTCTGTCTTGGAAGGTTGTGCTTTTCTAAGAATTTGTTTGTTTCTTCCAGGTTGTCCATTTTATTGGCATACAGTTGCTTGTAGTAATCTCTCATGATCCTTTATATTTCTGCAGTGTCTGTTGTAACTTCTCCTTGTTCATTTCTGATTTTATTGATTTGAGTCCTCTCCCTCTTGATGAGTGTGGCTAATGGTTTATCAATTTTGTTTATCTTCTCAAAGAACCAGCTTTTAGTTTTATTGATCTTTGCTACTGTTTCCTTCATTTTTTTTTCATTTATTATCTGATCTTTATGATTTCTTTCCTTCTGCTAACTTTGGGGTTCTTTTTGGTTCCTCTTTCTCTAATTGCTTTATGTGTAAGGTTAGGTTGTTTATCTGAGATTTTTCTTGTTTCTTGAGGTAGGAATATATTGCTATAAACTTCCCTCTCAGAACTGGTTTTGCAGCATTCCATAGGCTTTGGGTTGTCATGTTTCCATTGTCATTTGTTTCTAGATATTTTTTGATTTCCTCTTTAATTTCTTCAGTGATCTCTTGGTTATTTCGTAGTGTATTGTTTAGCCTCCATGTGTTTGTAATTTTTACAGATTTTTTTTCCTGTAATTGATATCTAGTCTCATAGTGTTGTGGTTGGAAAAGATACTTGATATGATTTCGGTTTTCTTAAATTTACCAAGGCTTGGTTTGTGACCCAAGATATGATCTGTCCTGGAGAATGTTCCATGAGCACTTGAGAAAAATGTGTATTCTGTTGATTTTGGATGGAATGTCGTAAAATTATCAATTAAGTCCATCTTGTTTAATGTATCATTTAAAGCTTGTGTTTCCTTATTTATTTTCGTTTTGGTTGATCTGTCCATTGGTGAAAGTGTGGTGTTAAAGTCCCCTACTATGATTGTGTTACTGTCGATTTCCTGTTTTATGGCTGTTAGCATTTGTCTTATGAATTGAGGTGCTCCTATGTTGGGTGCATAAATATTTACAATTGTTATATCTTCTTAAAATATAAAGTCAATGAAAAAAATCAGAGGAAATTTGTAAATTTGTAAAGGATCAACCCTTGATGATTATGTAGTGCCCTTCTTTGTCTCTTGTAATAGTCTTTATTTTAAAGTCTATTTTGTCTGATGTGAGAATTGCTACTCCAGCTTTCTTTTGATTTCCATTTGCATGGACTGTCTTTTTCCATCCCCTCATTTTCAGTCTGTATGTGTCCCTAGGTCTGAAGCGGGTCACTTGTAGACAGCATATATACGGGTCTTGTTTTGGTATCCATTCATCCAGTCTGTGTCTTTTGGTTGGAGCATTTAATCCATTTACACTTAAGGTAACTATAGATATGTATGTTCCTGTTACCATTTTCTTAATTGTTTTTGGTTTGTTATTTTAAGTCTTTTCCTCCTCTTGTGTTTCCTGCCTCGAGAAGTTCCTTTAGCATTTGTTGTAAAGGTGGCTTGGTGGTGCTGGATTCTGTTAGCTTTTGCTTGTCTGTAAAGGTTTTAATTTCTCTGTCGAATCTGAATGAGATCCTTGCTAGGTAGAGTAATCTTGGTTGTAGGTTTTTCCCTTTCATCACTTAAATATGTCCTGCCACTGCCTTCTGGCTTGCAGAGTTTGTGCTGAAAGGTCAGCTTTTAACCTTATGGGGATTCCCCTGTATGTTATTTGTTGCTCTTCCCTTGCTGCTTTTAATATTTTTTCTTTGTATTTAACTTTTGATAGTTTGATTAATATATGTCTTGGTGTGTATCTCTTTGGATTTATCCTGCTTGGGACTCTCTGTGTTTCCTGGACTTGACTATTTCCTTTCCCATATTAGGGAAGTTTTCAACTATATTCTCTTGAAATATTTTCTCAGTCCCTTTCTTTTTCTCTTCTTCTTCTGGGACCCCTATAATTTAAATGTTGGTGTGTTTAATGTTGTCCCAGAGGTCTCTGAGACTGTCCTCAATTCTTTTCATTCTTTTTTATTTATTCTGCTCTGAGGTAGTTATTTCCACTATTTTATCTTCCAGGTCACTTGTCCATTCTTCTGCCTCAGTTATTCTGCTATTGATTCCTCCTAGAGAATTTTTAATTTCATTTATTGTGTTGTTCATCATTGTTTGTTTTCTTTTTAGTTCTTCTAGGTCCTTGTTAAACGTTTCTTATATTTTCTCCATTCTATTTCCAAGATTTTGGATCAGCTTTGCTATCATTACTCTGAATTCTTTTTCAGGTCGACTGCCTATTTCCTCTTCATTTGTTTGGTCTGGTGGGTTTTTATCTTGCTCCTTCATCTGCTGTATATTTCTCTGTCTTCCCATTTTGCTTAACTTAATGTGTTTGGGGTCTCCAGGCTGCAGGTTCATAGTTCCCATTGTTTTTGGTGTCTGCCCCCAGTGGGTAAGGTTTTTTCAGTGGGTTGTGTCGGCTTCCTGGTGGAGGGGACTGGTGCCCGTGTTCTGGTGGATGAGGCTGGATCTTGTCTTTCTGGTGGTCAGGACCATGTCTGGTGTGTGTTTTTGGGATGTCTGTGAACTCAGTATGATTTTAGGCATTCTCTATTCTAATGGGTGGGGTTGTGTTCCTGTCTTGCTAGTTGTTTGGCATGGGATGTCTAGTACTGGAGCTTGCTGGTCGTTGAGTGGAGCTGGGTGTAAGCATTGAGACAGATGTCTCTGGGAGAGCTCTTGCCGATTGATATTATGTGGGGCTGGGATCTCTCTGGTGGTCAAGTGTCCTGAACTCGGCTCTCTCACTTCAGAGACTCAGGTCTTACCCCCTGGCCAGAGCACCAAGACCGTGTGAGCCACATGGCTCTTTTGGGAAGTCTGAGGTCTTCTGCCAGCATTCAGTAGGTATTCTGTAGGAGTTGTTCCACATGTAGATGTATTTTTCCTAGATCAGACGAGATCAGGCATGTTCAGGATGGTATGGCCGTAGACTCTAGATGTATTCTTGATGTGTTTTGGGGGAGGAAAGTGGTCTCCATGTCTTACTCCTCCACCACCTTGAAGGTGTGGACAGAGGTGTCTCTTTGTTTATTTTGATAACAGTCCCTTATCAGGTATGTCTTTTGCAAATATTTTCTCCCAAACTGTGGCTTGTCTTCTCATTCTCCTGACAGTGTCTTTATCAAAGCAGTTTTTAATTTTAATGAAGTCCAGCTTATCAGTTATGTCTTCAACGGATTGTTCCTTCAGTGTTGTATCAAAAAAGTCATTGCTATACTCAAGTCATCTAGATTTTCTCATATGTTATTTTCCAGGAGTTTTATAGTTTTGCATTTTACATTTAGCTCTGGGATCCATTTTGAGTTAACTTTTGTGAAGGATGTAAGGTCTGTATCTAGGTTCACCTTTTTTTTTTTTTTTTTTTTTTTTTTTTTTTTTTTTTTTTTTTTTTTTTTTTTTTTTTTTTTTTTTTTTTTTTTTTTTTTTTTTTTTTTTTTTTTTTTTTTTTTTTTTTTTTTTTTTTTTTTTTTTTTTTTTTTTTTTTTTTTTGCATTGGATGTTCATTTGTTCCAGCACTATTTGTTGAAGAGACTATCTTTGCTCCATCGTATTGCTTATGCTCCTTTGTCAAAAATCAATTGATTATATTTATGGGGATCTATTTCTGGGCTGTCTATTCTGTTCCACTGATCTATTTGTCTATTTTTTTTGCCATCTATTTGTCTACACTGTCTTGATTACTATACCTTTACAGTAAGTCTTGAAGTTGGGAAGTGTTAGTAGTTCATCATTTTCACCTTGAATATCATATTGGCTATTCCGGGTCTTTTGCTTATAATCCACTTTTGAGAGAGAAATGGGATTCTGTTATTAATAACATCAAGGTTTCCCTCGTGGTGCAGTGGTTAAGAATCCATCTGCCAGTGCATGGGACAGGGGTTTGATCCCTGGTCTGGGAAGCTCCCACGTGCCGTGGAGCAACTAAGCCTGTGCGCCACAACTACTGAGCCTGCACTCTAGAGCCCACATGCCACAACTACCAAAGCCCATGTGCCTAGAGCCCGAGCTCTGCAACAGGAGACGCCACCGCAGTGAGAAGCCCGCACACTGCAGCGAAGAGTAGCCCCCGCTTGCCGCAACTAGAGGAAGCCTGCACACAACAACGAAGACCTAATGCAGTCAGAAATAAATAAATAGTAATAATAATAATAACCTCAGAATAACAGGTGTAAACTAGGACTATCCTGAGCACACTGGGACATGTAGTCACTTTGTCTATAATTGCCTTATTTCTAGGGAAATTCAAATAATTTTCTGCTATTTGGTCTTCATGTCACACAGTCTTTTTGATGAAACCATCAGTCATTGTGGGAGGAAGACAGGGAAGAAGCAGTAACATTGAGAGGTTTGTTAGCTTTCATCTTTGAGCATTAAAACTCCTAAACTTCAGGTACAAATTGTATGTCCTGTTGTTCTTGAACTTGGATCTTTTAAAAATTTCAGCAATGTTGTTTCTTGAGGTGATTTGAGTTAGAATATTCAGTTTGGTCATCAGGAGACAGCCATATACTAAAGAGTAGTCACAAAAAAGAAATTTACCAGTTTTTGCACCTCTTGAATAATGTGACTTGGATATTAAAATTTGGTATGGTTCAAAGTGGGACCAAGAATTGTTAAATGATTAACTGCTTTAATGTATCAAAGACTTTTTGGTGTGTAGGGAAAAATACACTTATAAATGTGAATGTTGTTGTGCTATATTATCTTTTTGCAAAACTCCTTAAATTATATTTGTTGGATTAAATTCTTCCTTTATTCTAAAGCTTACTGTTTGTGAAATTTACTATTTCTAGAATATATACATGAAGACCAAAATTCTGACACTTTAAGTAAAAACATGTATTCAGTTAAAACTTAATTGGTTATTGACACTATCTTGAGTATTTTAAAAAGTATGTTTCAGGCACATATAATGGTGTACATAATTAGTGAATGTATATGAATAATGAATATAACTTGTGAATTTAGTATCAAAATTAAGTAGAAGCTACATGAAACTTTACTCTAAAATTTTGTTAGTGTAGTTTTTTGATGGCTCTAATGAAACTCTTAAAACTCTCTTTTAGCTCTGTTTGATTTGTATGAGTAGAGAGAGAATTATCCTTTGGGATTTATTGCAGAGTATTTAACAGGGGAGAATTGTTGCTATTTTTCCTCAAGAAATTCATTTAATTACTTCAGACAGTATGTTAACAGATTTTTGTTTCCTCTCAGGCTGTGGCTTATGCTGTACCAGCCTAAGCTTTTCTCGCTTCAGCTAATTAAGACTAATACCATTGTGTTCCTGCCACTCCAGTTCTAATTTAGCCTTTCCAAAAAGAATGCCTGTTAAGAAGCAAAGCTATAGATGACAGAGGATAAAAATAATTTTGTACTTCATTAACCATCAGTCTTTGTAACTTCACTTCTGTTGTCTTAATGTGAGAAGAATGTTAGTTAAAAAAAAAATTTGCTCTTCTGAGCTGTTTGTTGTATATGATGGAGCCATTCTAGTGTCAGAAATGGATCTTTAGGACAGTTTTTTTTAATACAGTATGTGAACAAATACCATAAAAAACATTACATTCAGTATATACATGCTGCATAAATATGCTAAAATGTTTTTGTTTTTATTAAAGAAAAGGCAAAATGGTCTTCTAACAGTCAGGTTCAAGTAGGTAAAATGAACCTTGAGGTAAGGTTTAAGGTTACATTGGTCAACTGAGATCCTTCTAGTAACGATTTGTTCTTTAGACTTATTTAAAAAAAAAATTTTTGGCCTTCCCTGGTGGTGCAGCGGTTGAGAGTCCGCCTGCCGATGCAGGGGACACGGGTTCGTGACCCGGTCCGGGAAGATCCCACATGCCGCAGAGCAGCTGGGCCCATGAGCCATGGCCGCTGAGCCTGCGCATCCGGAGCCTGTGCTCCACAATGGGAGAGGTCACAACAGTGAGAGGCCTGTGTACCGCAAAAAAAAACAAACAAAAACAAAACACAAAGAACTCTCAAAACTTAACAATAAGAAAACAAATCAATTAAACCATGGGCCAGGGCTTCCCTGGTGGCACAGTGGTTGAGAGTCCGCCTGCTGATGCAGGGGACACGGGTTCGTGACCCGGTCCGGGAAGATCCCACATGCCACAGAGAGGCTGGGCCCGTGAGCCATGGCCGCTGAGACTGCACGTCCAGAGCCTGTGCTCCGCAACGGGAGAGGCCACAACAGTGAGAGGCCCGCGTACCACAAAAAAAAAAAAAAAAATTTATTGGAGTATAGTTGATTTAAAATATTGTGTTAGTTTTAGCTGTGCAGCAAAGTGAATCAGTTATACATATACATCCATCCACTCCTTTTTTAGATTCTTTTCCCATATAGGTCATTACAGAGTATTGAGAAGAGTTCCCTGTGCTATGTAGTAGGTCTCTATTAGTTACCTATTTTATATAGAGTGTGTATATATCAATCCCAGTCTCCCAATTTATCCCTCCCCCTTTCCCCACCTGGTAACCATAAGTTTATTTTGTACATCTGTGACTCTGTTTCTGTTTTGTAAATAAGTTCATTTGTACCATTTTTTTTGGATTCCACATATAAGTGATATCATATGATGTTTGACTTTCTCTGACTTACTTCACTCAGTATGACAATCTCTAGGTTCATCCATGTTGCTGTAAATGACATTATTTTGTTCTTTTTATGGCTGAGTAGTATTAAGACTTATTTTTAAATGATTACATTTACAACCATTTGGCTAACCTTTTATTTTTTTTTATTAAAAAAATTTTTTAAATTTTTTTTTTATACAGCAGGTTCTTATTAGTCATCAGTTTTATAAGCATCAGTGTATACATGTCAATCCCAACTGCCCAGTTCAGCACACCACCATCCCCACTGCCCCGCGGCTTTCCTGCCTTGGTGTCCATACGTTTGTTCTCTACATCTGTGTCTCAACTTCTGCCCTGCATACCAGTTCATCTGTACCATTTTTCTAGGTTCCACATGCATGTGTTAATATACTATATTTGTTTTTCTTTTCCTGACTTACTTCAGTATGTATGACAGTCTCTAGATCCATCCATGTCTCAACAAATGACCCAGTTTTGTTCCTTTTTATGGCCGAGTAATATTCCATTGTATATATGTACCACAACTTCTTTATCCATTCGTCTGTCGATGGGCATTTAGGTAGCTTCCATGACTTGGCTATTGTAAATAGTGCTGCAGTGAACATTGGGGTGCATGTGTCTTTTTGAATTATGGTTTTCTCTGGGTATATGCCCAGTAGTGGGATTGCTGGGTCATATGGTAATTCTATTTTTAGTTTTTTAAGGAACCTCCATACTGTTCTCCATAGAGGCTGTATCAATTTACATTCCCACCAAGAGTGCAAGAGGCTTCCCTTTTCTCCACACCCTCTCCAGCATTTGTTGTTTGTAGGTTTTCTGGCGATGCACATTCTAACTGGTGTGAGGTGACACCCCATTGTAGTTTTGATTTGCAATTCTCTAATAATTTGTGATGTTGAGCAGCTTTTCAGGTTCTTCTTGGCCATCTGTATGTCTTCTTCAGAGAAAAGTCTATTAGGTCTTCTGCCCATTTTTGGATTGGGTTGTTTGTTTCTTTAATATTGAGCTGCATGAGCTGTTTATATATTTTGGAGATTTATCCTTTGTCAGTAGATTCGTTTGCAAATATTTTCTCCCATTCTGAGGGTTGTCTTTTCATCTTGTTTATGCTTTCCTTTGTTGTGCAAAAGCTTTGAAGTTTCATTAGGTCCCATTTGTTTATTTTTGTTTTTATTTCCATTACTCTAGGAGGTGGATCAAAAAAGATCTTGCTGTGATTTTTGTCAAAGGGTGTTCTTCCTGTGTTTTCCTCTAAGAGTTTTATAGTGTCCGGTCTTAAATTTAGGTCTCGAATCCATTTTGAGTTTATTTTTGTGTATGGTGTTAAGGAATGTTCTAATTTCATTCTTTTATATGTAGCTGCCCAGTTTTCCCAGCACCACTTATTGAAGAGACTCTCTTTTCTCCATTGTATATCCTTGCCTCCTTTGTCATAGATTAGCTCACCATATGTGTGTGGGTTTATCTCTGGGCTTTCTATCTAGTTCCATTGATCTTTGTTTCTGTTTTTATGCCAGTACCATATTGTCTTGATTACTGTAGCTTTGTAGTATAGTCTGAAGACAGGAAGTCTGATTCCTTCAGCTCCGTTTTTTTCCCTCAAGACTGCTTTTGCTATTCGGGGTCTTTTGTGTCTCCATACAAATTTTAAGATTATTTGTTCTAATTCTGTAAAAAATGCCATTGGTAATTTCATAGAGATTGCACTGAATCTCTAGATTGCTTTGGGTAGTATAGTCATTTTCACAGTATTGACTCTTCCAATCCAAGAACATGGTATATCTCTCCATCTGTTGGTATCATCTTTACTTTCTTTCATCAGTGTCTTATATTTTTATGCATACAGGTCTTTTGTTTCCCTAGGTAGGTTTATTGCTAGGTATTTTATTCTTTTTGTTGCAATGGTAAATAGGAGTGTTGCCTTAATTTCTCTTTTCAGATTTCTCATCATTAGTGTATAGGAATGCAAGAGATTTCTGTGCATTAATTTTGTATCCTGCTATGTTACCAAATTCATTGATTAGCTCTAGTAGTTTTCTGGTGGCATTTTTAGGATTCTCTATGTATAGTATCATGTCATCTGCAAACAGTGACAGTTTTACTTCTTCTTTTCCAATTTGTATTCCTTTTATTTCTTCTCTGATTGCCGTGGCTAGGACTTCCAAAACTATGTTGAATAATAGTGGTGAGAGTGGACATCCTTGTCTTGTTCCTGATCTTAGAGGAAATGCTTTCAGTTTTTCACCATTGGGAATGAGGTTTGCTGTGAGTTTGTTGTACATGGCCTTTATTATGTCCACTTTCTGGAGAGTTTTTATCATAAATGGGTGTTGAATTTTGTCAGAAGCTTTTTCTGTATCTATTGAGATGATCATATGGTTTTTCTTCTTCAGTTTGTTAATATGGTGTATCACATTGATTGATTTGTGTATATTGAAGAATCCTTGCATCCCTGGGATAAATCCCACTTGATTGTGGTGTATGATCCTTTTAATGTGTTGTTGGATTCTGTTGGCTAGTATTTTGTTGAGGATTTGTGCTTCTATATTCATCAGTGATATTGGTCTGTCATTTTCCTTTTTTGTCATAGCTTTGTCTGGTTTTGGTATCAGGGTGATGGTGGCCTCGTAGAATGAGTTTGGGAGTGTTCCAGATCGGAAGAGC